>JAIZAY010000062.1:70000-179359 GCA_029531755.1 Holothuria leucospilota | reverse complement strand
AACTGTAATACTCACCCCTGGTCTTCTGGTAAATTTCTGCTAAGTAAAGACAAAATGTATAAATTTCCAAATTCACAAAGGCATCTCTTAATCTCTCAACATTGTAAGGCTGTAAAATGCCTTTCTCTTCAAGAGCATGCAGGAGATTTTCAGAGGGTTTGTCACTACTCAGGATGGCATCTGTTTGGTCCTTGGGTATCTTAAAGAAGTTTGCCAGCTTTGTACATTCATTTGTCTGAAGATTTGATGCTATCTTCTCTTTGAAGTGACTGTAGGTGAATACCTCAGCCTGCGAGAGAAATGGGTAATCATGATAAGATACGAAATGTATATAACGTAAAATTGTATAAACATAATTTGCTTTCAAGGGCAATCCTTTTGCAAGCAACTTGAAATTCACAAATGTAACATGAATACATAAAATTGCTAATCACTGTGTGTTCTAAGTTTCACTCCTTACTTTCTGCACTAGCATGAAGTACATAACTGTGTGCATCATTTGCACATTTAATACCAAGTGATACAAGGTACAAAAAGAAAACAGAGACACATGCCATCGACAGAAGATTAAGCCACCTTTTGCCTAAGACATAACTCCTAATGGGAGGGGGCTGCAGTATCTTGCTAGATGTTTTAATGTTTGCCCCCACCCCAAAGCATGAGTAGACTAGCACTATGGCCATCTCCACAAGACTCCACCCTTCATACCTCTATGAGTGCCACCTTACTGTAATCTTTACAGGTATGGTTGTTTGTGCAAAACGAAGGCCAATACACAAGTAGACAAGTTTAGGGGGCACCCACTCATAAGAAAATATGGATGCTGTCAGCAAAAGCAGAAAAGAAGAAGGCCACAACTTGTACTGAGAAGAGCATGTTGAACTTTTCCCCATTAAATTTAGAAGCTACAGTACCAAACACCCGCCGATTGCCTGCCTGGGCGGGTGTTTCCAGTTGACTAGCTCAGCAAACAGTTACATCCTCCCACACCTCAGACAGGCTGTTGAGCTGCTGTTCTGTTTGCCTGTTGTGTAACTAATAATACAGTTGACTCAGCAAGGTAGAACCTCCTTTTTGTTAGTAAATAAACTCTCACAGTTCAATTAACTTGGTGTATTTGAAGAAAAGATAAACCACTGAGCTCAGTGTGTTCACACAGGAGGCAAAAGAGATGAAGTTACAGTGAGATGAGGACTAGGAGAGCTCAGTAAAATTTGCTACCTAAATGTAATGGAGGAGAGTTTCTCATGAGTGACCATTGCTGTTCTTTAAATTCCCATGACCATCCTTGACATACTAGACAGAGAAACCTTCTTGTAAATATCAAGCAATGTCATAAAACTGATGCCACAGAAATATTTCTACGACAGAAATTGTACCAAAATGAAGCCGAAGATTGTTGCAATTGTTAAAAAGGGACTTCAGTACATCATCCTGTACATATGTATACATACTTCTGAGTATCTAGCTCTATTCTCTATGGTGACTGCAGTTCAAACTTGGTACAGGTTACTGTAGCTTTGGAAGTTCAGATGAGCAATAGACATGTTTCTAATAGAAGTGGAGGGGATAGAAGTAAACTTAGTTGGGAAAATCTTCATTATCTGGGGTTTGATAATTTCCTGTTTAAGTCATGTTCCTTCAGTAGGTCTACTACATTTTCATGATATCAGCAGCAATATGGCACAACGTGACAGTGCAGATTATTTGTGCAGCCAACTAGTTTCCTTCTATGAAGTTGCTTGTTTTCAAGCTGAGGTATCTAATACTGCACAATGTACATGGATACACACTATTGACAGTGATACTCACTGCACACGAGCCAACTGTTGGAGTACAAGGTTTATACCATTTTACTGTTACGATACTTAGCAGTGGAGAAATGTGATGTCCTTAATAATTTGCAAAAATGAAGCTTAGCAACCGGAAGGTTTGGGATTGGATCCTCAGCCAGGTCCAAGTACGATGAGTTTTGCATAGACAGTTTACCCATCTGAACTAGATTTCAAGAGAACCTGATCTAGGAGAAACTGCCGGAAACAAGACTGATCTACAGTGTTAAGATGGTGTTTAGCCACCTCTTCAATTGCAATTTGTAAGTCACTGGCTACACTGACTACGTACCTCCATATCTGTGGTCTCTAAATTGCTCCTAAAAACTGCTACGTATCAAAGGTCCGTCTGAATGATGCTGTGTACCAGGTCCAGGGCTCGAAATAAGCTTGAAAAAGGGCACAGCCAAAATGAGCATATTTGCTGTCTGTCTATGTTATTTCAATGGACATTGATTGAGAGGCACCAAGGCCATCAGTAAGGCCACAGCCATGGCTGTTGTCGCTGCCGGTTATTTCGAGCCCTGCTGTGCAAGAAAGCATCACCCTAACATCAACAAACATAGACCTATGTTATTCAATGCCTAGAACTTATTTTACTTTTTTACAGTATTTTTAAGTGTCTTGCGGTTTTTAGTATTTTAAAGTGTTTTATTGGTTATTTAGATTTTTGCAAATTTTTAATTGATTATACCATTCTAATACCCTTCCATCCACAGATGAAGGGCCAGCTGATAGCAATTTCTGGCTACCAGTAATGATAGTAAGGCAGGCTGAAAAGTGATATGTTATATGGGCACTACTGAACAGGATGTGAGGACAGTTGTTCCTCCACTTTTCTCCCACCAGAACTGGTATGCTTCATATTGTGAGGAAGCATAGGCTAATCTGTACTATAGCTTTTCTGTAAGCACAGTGTGTCAACTATTCCAAAAAATATAATTAAATTGCATTGTTTAATTTATATATTCCCTTGAAATATTATCATCATTACAGTGCTACTTATGAATTACAAATCAAACTGCTCTTCCCTTATTAAAGCTAACATCTCCATCTTCATTTGGGAGCGGGGGGGGGGGCAAGTTAGGGGGAGGCAGTACAAAACTTTTGCCCAAAATTTTAGGCACGTATGCCCATGGAATAGCATACTGTTTGTAAATGTCTCATTTCCTGCTCTTCCTCTTGAATCCATCAGTGCCAAAGTGCAAAAGCCAGGAGTGCTGAGGTACTGTATTTAAGTTAAGGCCAGCCCAGCTCAGCCATCCTAATTACAATTATTTGAATTCAGTTAAAATTAAAGAATATTAGCAAAGCCAAATAAATTTCTTTCTTTTCATCTAAATCTTGTAAATTGAAGGGAAAAGGGGACACAAAAAATCTTTATCACTATGTATTTACACAGTATCACACATAGAGTACACAAAATTTAAGTGTGGGACACAAGTTACTGTACATGAGTGTAGTAAAGACCGCATGAGGGAATAATCTGAGTGTCCCTTCAAAAGTTTTGCTGGGAAGTAATTCGCTACAAGTTCACCTAAGTTTGCACTGTACTATTTGCAAATAATTCATTTTTAATGTTCCACGATCGCTTTGAAATGCTCAAAGACACATTCCTACTTGACAAATATTTAAAGGATGTTTCATGAAAGTTGGGGGTCTTCATCCACTATATGGTGTAACTGGACGTCCAGTTACACCATTTATTTTTTATTGTTTTTTTTTATTATTCATAATTCATACAAAGGAGGAAAGAATTTTATTTTTTATTTCCCACAAATAGGAACTTAACTTTTGCACTGTTTTACACACTTAAAGGGCCAGTGAAGTCAAAATTAATTTTATGTCATCTACCTATTACACAGCTCATTAATGGAAAATTTGGAAGTCAGTCAATTCCCCAGCAGTGTTTCATTGCAGCAGAGAAAGCACTGAACAGTGTCCCTCACAAAGTTAAATTTTGCCAAAACTCTCAGAAACTGATTTCTGCTACAAATCTCCCCAACTATTACTGTAGGTTCATTATATTCACAATGAAATCCTTTTTAAGAGCGTAAGCCTCTCTCAAAGTTCCCCCAAAGTATTTACCACACAATCTCTTTTAGTGTAGTCAATTCACTTAGATAAAGTTTACAAAATGTGACACCCTATAAAGGCCAGTACAAGACTACTCTAACCTGACTGCAACCCATTAATGTCATGACTGAAAACCAGTTTATGCAGTCCTGTGCAGACTGCAGACTGTACACCAAATTCTGTTCCCAACTAGACTGGGATCCCCAAGCTGGTCCTCTTTGAGACTAACTGGAGAATCACACATCTGAAGGTTTCATATTCATCATGGAGTCAAGGGGGCAATCGCACTGTAGCTGAGTCGATCGTGTGGTGGCACTATGCAGCTACCACTGAACTGTGTCCTGATACTTTTGGACAGACAATGAAGAAGTACTGTGGATTGTGATGGTTAGTCAAAACGGCAGCTGCCATACGGACTTGACTAAAATTGGGTCACAACAAGCAGGGTCCTCTTTGACCTATGTTACTGACAAGCCTATATCCAAGAAAGGTTCAGATGAACCTCCCCGGGTAATATCATGGTCCCGTCTGTATAGTAAAAGAGTTGTGTGATGAGATCATCTGGAGTTTATTGATGTCCCATATAGCTTTACAAAAGCCCTGATAAACTACATCTCAGGTAATCAGTAAGATTTGCTTTAAAATTTACTTTAAAAATAAATACAACCATAAACAGCAGGCAATGTCTGCTGCTACATGGGTAAAAGAGACAAGGACGAAGAGGGGGAGGGGAGGGTATTTGCTATAAGCTGAAATGTGTAGGCCTAAGCCATTTTAGTTATTGAAAGTTAAGTTGATTAATATGCACCTTACAATAGGTTAAGGAATAATATTTCAAGACCTTGAAGCTACTTTTGGGGGCTCTATTCCATTGCGATCATGGATGAAAGCCATGACAGTGATATTCACCTCCCTTCTTCGATTAGTGCTCTATGGCTAACGAGTCAGAAATGTAGTAAAAGCTCGCAACCTTGCACCCGGCAGAGCCATTTAACTTCCCTACAGATGGACTGATTATATCCCCAGTCCTGAGCCAGCTTTCCAAAGGCTGATAAGAGTGGACAATCCCAGTAGCATGTTTAAAGGGGTGGTGGGGGCACAGACCCCCACCTTCGTGTCCAGTCGGGGGAAATCACTTAGTCTGGGGAATTAAGGTGAGGGGGAGAGAGAGAGATAGGTATTGAAGAGACAGAGAGGGACTAGACAGAAGAAGTAAAAAATTATCCAACCAAGTCATCTTATTTATAGTTAACTCTTAACTAAATCCTGTACAGCATTTGGCAAGCAGATATGTTCATCATCCTGACCCATAAGGCATCAGTCAGTACCGATATCCAGCCCGTGACATAAGTACTATAAATTTCCTTCCAACCTTCGCGCAGGTTTCAGTAGCCTGTATATATAGCAGTATACAGCCAGGGTAGGTAGGATACAGGATGAAATTAGTACACAAAGCACAACTGCAGTAAGAAATTTAACTGTCAAGTTGATGGAGAGAGATTTCATGTATTACGGCACTGTGTTTAGGATATCTTCCATAATGGTGTTCTGTGCATGATATTCTTCTCTGCGAATTTATGCCTCCTTCTAACTTTGTGTGCCGCCTCTAATTATTTGCACCTAACCTTGAGTCTGTACCACTCTGATTCCAATGAAAATCCTGGAGAAAAATGCCTAATCAGTATGCATCTAGAACCAATTTTCGGCAGTCTTGTTAATTACATTGCAGTACCCTGTGTGTGGGCACTCAGGCTTTATGCTTGTGTTGCACTTTTGGTGCACTTGTGGCACTCATCCATATCAGTCGGGGAAATCACAGGTTGTGGCCCCCCCACACACACACATCCACCACTGGACAATCCTTGCCATAAACTGTTGCCTGGAGAGCTGAGGTGAGTACAATTTTGTACAACTTGCTAAGTCAGACAACCAGGAACCAGTGGACTGCGACCAGTGAACTGCCAACAAGCAATGTTCTGAGTCACCAGAAGTGCAGTACACTCAACCATCAAGCCACCTCTGACCTTCCAACTCTTGTTGTTTCATTGTTCCATGTACCTTTCACCTTTGTCAAGAAGCCATATAAAGGAGCTTGGTTTCTAGATTGCTTTCTTCAAAAAATCGATATCCCAATGTCAAACATAATCTTATGCTTGAAACGATGAAAATGATAGCACCATTTTGTATCTTGGCATTTTCCATTATAAGTTTGTTGGAAATGAGAGGACACCTCTTCATCAGAACAGAGACTGGTCACTACACAGATTTATAGGTTTGTCAGAGGTATCACTATAGTTTTGATCAACTAGGCCTATTAAATGTCAATTTTTAAACAACCAATTGATACATTAACCAGCTTGGTTCAAAATTCAAACTTCCAGGTAAAAATTGACTTTCCTCTCCCCAGAAATACTGCTCCATTCCATATGAACTATCTGCTGTGTTAAATCTACTTGACAAATAGCTGACTTGTCTACTGTACATATAGCTTCAATTACAGTAATTATCCCATTTTACAGTGAACAAGTTATTGTTCAGGTTTGCCAGACACGCATAGCACAGGCTTTCAAAAGTAAGCATGCATAACAACAAGTGACTTTTTCAATCACCTGTGGCTTCAGTTATTTTACAGAATAAGTTTTCCTATTTACCTTTTGTCACCGAAGTTTCCAAATGACTCACAGGACCTGGAAAGTCATAGACATAGGAGGTGGGGTTTAAAATTGTGGTGAGGAGGCAGTGTATTTGCCCCTTATCCTGCAAACAATACTATTGTGTTGTGTCACAGTCACGTTTGGCAGTGTGCACTGGCCTTAACTTTTTGTGTACAAACTTACGATAAGTACGTTTAACTTTACATTTTCCTACAGTACTGCACTGTACTGTACATACATGCGCAGTAAATAACTGAGTACTCCTGCATACTGTTAACTTAAAGCACCATTTGTGTCAGTAATAAATGAGCAGCTCTCCTTAATTTGTACAGGTCATCCTTACAGGAAAATGACAAATCTGATTCATATTTACAATCAACCATATTTTATCATTTATAACCAAAAAATACATGTACCGTATATTATACCTGTATATTATATATATATATATACATATATATATATATATATATATATATATATATATATATATATATATATATATATATATATATATATATATATGGTGCAAACCACACAGTATTGTACATATACAGTAAATTGTAAATTATGTTACACTTTAAGATTTCAATCCTTGAAAGACTACCTACTATACAATCTAGAATTAGAGTCTGAGAAAATGAATCTCATTCATCCAACTCCCATTTTGAAAGCTTACTCTTTTGTGGAGGTAACAAAATGTTGAAATTTGTTCACTTAAATTTGAAATAGTCTATAGCTCTTATTAATTTGTGATGTCCTTCTTTGTACAACTCACATTACCTGCTTTTGTTTTCGTTTGAAATAACAATGTTTATATGACCTTGACACCTTACTGTTTTTTTTTGTATAACATGATGTACATAGAGGGCTTGTACTGTCAAGTCAACATGTAACGGCAACAGTGGATACATTTTTTCACAAGGTGCAGTGGCTTTTGAAAATACAAAGAAAAACAAAGACGGAGTAGTAAGAGAATGACATCACAATTTATTGCGCAATCTACCATTTTAAATTGAGTGAATATGATACAGTAACACCACATGGCCAATAAAAGAGGATCAGTCGTGCACTGCCATTCAGCCTACAGTATATCGCAACACACAACATTGTATAAAGTTAGTTAGTTAGATTGGATTTAACAACACATCAACACGAATGTGTTATGTAGTGTCAGCTAGGGTCACAACATTGTATAAAAGGCAGTCAGTAAAAACTGAATTTGTAAATTCCTGGTCATAGTGTGTGCTTTTCCATAGGGGGACTAAGACTTGGACTCGGAGCTTGTGACTCGAACTCCGTCTTGGACTCAAATGTCAGTGACTTGGTCACGGACTGTGAACGAACTCGGACTCAGAAGGTAGGGACTCGACTACAGCACTGGTTTTTAACCTCTGAGTATAGATCACTGATACCAACAGAATTATGAAGGCACTGATTACTCGACTAAGTTTGCAGAATCTAAATAAAATTACTAGCTAGTAATTTCATGAACTAGTTCACTATTTTGGGGGAGAACAAGTGGGGTGCTTAAAGTCCCCTCCCCCATTGGAAAACTTATGAGTAAAGAAATGTAGAAATTTCTTTGAATGATGGCTACTTCACATTTGAAGCCTCCCATGAAATGGCGGAGCTCCCTTAAATTTTTTCTGGCTTTGCCACTGCTTATTTAGTTTGAAATGTTGAGACAAATTGTTCCAAATTTTAGCCTAAGCTGACTGTCAGCAGGGCATCTAATGAGAATACAACCTTGTGTGCATGTGTCCCATTGGTATGGCTGCTGTCTGTAAACTTGCAACCAGGGTTGTTGTAGGTGGTCACATCACTAGCCTAACAAAGACAGCACATTATTTACAAGACTCACGGCATTTAAACGTCATTTTCATTTCTTGGCCTTG
Organism: Holothuria leucospilota; assembly: GCA_029531755.1. NCBI lineage: Eukaryota > Metazoa > Echinodermata > Holothuroidea > Aspidochirotida > Holothuriidae > Holothuria > Holothuria leucospilota. The sequence continues at coordinate 170,899 of JAIZAY010000062.1, read as the reverse complement.
TTTGGTACCCCCACCATACAGTTTTAAATGGTAACTTGCACATTGCAAACAGGCCCCTAGACAAGGGGGCAGGGACCAGGGCAAAGCCCCCCTGAAAATTTTTTCGCCCCCTATAGTACCTTGTCTGTCTACAGGCACGAGAAATTCCTGTAAATATGCATAAATTTACACAGTTAAGTCAGTACAATTATAAAAGCCCCTTTTCTAATTTCACACTAGAAATCACTTTTTGTTTTGAAAATTCATCATCATCTGATAAATCCATTATTCAATCATACTTATTGAGGCTGTCTTGAATTCAGCAATACCTAAATTAAACCAACAGACTGCCTACTGAATCTCCAAGAATTAAAACAAAATCACTAGTTTTTCATATTTTCTAGATTGGGCCATTTCCCTCATTTACACTGTAAACAGTATGTACAGCATACATGTACATACTTGCCAGTTAAATTTTTAATTTTAGCAATAAAAATCTCTCTCTTATTTCCAAAATTATATAAGAATCAACCACCACATTTTCAAATTCTTGTTTTATGACCTTTTGGGTATTCACCAATTCCAATTTCATCAGTAGTGGTTGCTTCCTGAGTTTTGGAAAATTAAAACAAAATCACTACTTTTCCCTATTTTCCAGAATGGGCCTATATGTTATTTACACAGTAAAATGTATCCACCTTTACTTGTCACATAAGTTTTGTATTTCATCATCAAGAACTCCATTTTTATCTCGGCAATTCTTCATAATTCACCTAAAACACTGTCAAATTATCCTTGTTATTTGATCTATGGATAATTCCCTGTGATCATTTTTATAACATTTAGCTGCCTTCTGAATTTTTAATAATCGAAAGCAAAGTTGGCACTTTTCCCCATTTTCCAGTCTACCCTCAACTTTGCTATGCATTTACACAGTTAAGTCAATGCAATTTTTCATGCCCCCTTTTTGAATTTTGCCATTAAAAGTTACCTTCAGATTTCAAAAATTCATCATCATTTGATGAAACCATCACAAAACACTGGTTATTTAGTCTCTCCTGAATCCACCGATACCTAAATTACACCTATAAACGACCTCCTGAATTTTCAAGAATCAAAATAAAATCACTGGTTTTTCATATTTTCCAGTACAGGACTATTATGTAATTAACATAGTAAACTGTCACCACTTTTAATTGTCACATAAATTTAGAATTTCACCATTAAGAATTCCACTTTTATCTCTGTAATTTTTCATCCTACACCCCACACACTATCACATCCTTGTTAATTGATCCCTGGGCAATTCCCTGTGACCACTTTTATAATATTCAAATGCCCTCTGAATTTGTGATAATCAAGATAAATTTGGCACTTTTTCCCATTTTCAGGTCCACCTTCAACTTTGCTATGCATTTACACAGTTAAGTCAATACAATTTTTCATACCCCATTCCTAAATTTTACCATTAAAAATCACCTTCGAATTCCATAAAATCATCACCGTCCAACAAAATCATCACAAAACCCTAGTTATTTAGTCTGTCCTGAATTCAACGATACCTAAATTACACCAATAGACTGCCTCCTGAATTTTCAAGAATCAGAATAAAATCACTAGTTTTCTACATTTTCCACCATGGGCTTATATGTAATTTACACAGTAAAAATCTCCACTTTTTAATTGTCATTTCGCAAAATTTTCCTATGCCAGAACTTGTCAAGAGCTGTTATCAATACCAATTAGATGCTCATTCAAGCATTGGTCCTGCAATAGCCATGAAGGTTGACATTTGATGGTAGTTTATCTCAGATTAAACTGAAAGGTGATCTAACCTTCAATGACCATGAGTATATTGATCCCTTTTTATCAGTACTATTTTCAGGGCAGGATATGTTGTCAGTTGTAATGTAAACCCCTGAGTGCTGGGATACTACTGTACCAGAATGGTCAGCAAATGCTTTAACAAGCTGCTGCCCACTGGAGCAACTAATTGAAGTAATGAACAAGTGGTCGGGTACTTTAATTGGGAACAGCAGTTTTCCCCTAAAAACTGCGGTAGCTATACTGATATGAGGAAAGGCAAATTTTGTGTCATGGTCCCAAAGATTTTGAACTTCAGCATTAAGAATTTCATTTTTATCTCTGCAGTTCTTCATCCTTTAACCCATAGGCTATCACATCCTTGTTGTTTGATCTTTGGGCAATTCCCCATCACCAATCTTATAAAATTTCACTGTCCTCTGAATTTTTAATAATCAAAACAAATATGGCACTTTTCCCCCATTTTCCAGTCCACCCTCAACTTTGCTATACATTTACACGGTTAAGTCAATGCAATTTCCAGTGCCCCCTTCCTAAATTTTGCCACTAAAAATCACCTTCGAATTTCACAAAATCATCACCGTCTGACGAAACCATCACAAAGCCCTAGTTATTTAGACTGTCCTGAATTCAACAATACCTAAATTAGAACTATTGACTATCTCCTGACATTTTCTAGATCAAAACAAAAACAGGTCTTTTTCACCAAACCTACCTGTTATTGCAAACATACTGTACACAGTATATTGTATAGCCTATATCAGGGAGTTGTTACTTGGAAGGAGGTTTTAATAACGGAAAGTTTAATTTATGCTAATACGCTACGATCCACTAAATACCGAGGAGATTATTAATGATAAGCTACTTATTCCGTTGATGGGGAATTCTTTCTTTTATTCTTTCGCCTCAATGTGACATCGATATGTTAGCAACATCATTCAGGTCTAGTAATCCTATGACAATTGGCTTACTCAGGACAATGCTTTGATGAGTAGGTTTACGCCGCCACCAATTTAGGGGCAGGTGCAGCAAAACTCGAAACGACTGTTTCATTGAAATAAACCAATGAGGTCTGCCCATAGAATTAAAAGTAAGGGAGAATGACGTCAAGAAATGAATATTGAGGCCGCGGATAGTTTGATGACGTCATGCGTTGTCGGGCAAAAAGTCTTGACTGGAAACGGCGCGTAACACAAATCCAATGGCAGGAAACACTCAGGCTTGAGAAACTTGTGGAAAAATGGTCAATTCGTGTTCGATGTGCGACCGTTCCAATCGGTACTAGCGAGACGGAGCTCTTAAAGTTTCACAGGTAATTCTTAAATTGATATTATCGTGATAATGCAGCCACAAAAATAAAATTTTCGGTGTAGAATGGAGGCAAGGAAATGCCTAACGTTAACTTAGTGTGGTTAGGTCCTGGCACTATAGGCCTACAGCATATCCGATATCGTTTGGCAAAGCTTTCTTGCATGGTTATCAAATAAGTATTGCTGATTTAGCGAGTAAATTTTTACCCTCCTCCCTGCCAGAGAAAAAGGCAGGTCTAAATCCTATTTTAGGCCTTGCTTGGGCTATCTAGTGTAGGCCTTCATACCGTGCCTGTAATCATAGTTCGCGTAGTTTAACTGGTACTTATAGAAAGGTATAGGCATTCGGTGCAAAACTGGCGTAATGTTTCGGACAATTTATTCGCACAAAGTCCAATGTTCGAACATAAATGATGCTGTAAAACAATCAGAATACCTCAAAGTACCAACCAGTTCCATTTCCTCCTGTTTCTCCACCATCTAGTTGTAGATATCAAACGAACAAAATTTCGCACCGTACGTACATTAAGTATGTAAAAACTTCCCGACGAGAGTCTTTTGCCCGACAAAGCGTGACGTCATCAAAATGTTGTTGGCTTCATTCGCTCGGTGTGTGAGTAGTTAGAGCGACATCATTCTCCCTTACTTTTAATTCTATGGGTCTGCCCCTTCCTAAAGAAAGAACGTCATGCAAATGAGCTGCAGAGGCAGAAGTCTAAATTTTGTCGCAACAATTTCGGGAAAGTTTCCGGAAGCTTCCTGAAATAACCGGGTATACAATCAGATTCATATTTTTACATAAACGCTTACTGGTATACTCTGATCCGCGTCCACGAGCGTCCAAAGATGCAATGATTTTTAATTTTCCAGCGACTGGCAATGCTATGGCAGTAGCGACAAACCCCCAGTTTCACTGTTGATGTAGCAGACGACAAATCCTCTTTGTTTGAATTACGTAATCCAGTGTAAGTCTTATAGAAATGCCAAGAAGGATACAAGAGACAGATTACTGCGTGACCTTGGCGGCGTAAACTTCACTTCAAAGCGATGTATCTCCTTCCAGATAACAACTCCCTGCCTATATCAATAGCTATACTCACCATGTCATACACTTTTACTTCCCCTGTCCTGTTGTTCCCCGTTATCATCCTGTCACCTCTGTCAGATATTCTGATTCTAGTGACACCAGATTCAACCTCAACAATGAGAAAACTACAATTATTTTCACTTAACAGAGAATAAAATACAACTGTGAGGTGGTCACCTTCTTTGTAATAGTACGAGTCGAACCATACTACGCCTGCTATACCTAACGTATTCATATTCACTCCTACACTCGTTACATACCACTGTACAGTATCTGTAGGTTTTGTCAATTCAGACAAAATTCTTCCATTTTTTTCTTCAAATATCAGCGATTTTCGTTCACTTCCTTCCTTACGGTCACCTACACAGACAAATATTCTGTCAGCTATAGCCGTCATATCTCCAGGCCAGTAGCCATCTTGAATTCCTTGTAAGATGATTGATTTGATTTCATTTAAGTCTATCACATCATAGACAGTTATTTTATTTGATTCCTTGAAACCGATAAATATTTCCCTTCTTTCTCTGACAGACAGACATCTAGAGGAACCATTGACTCTACGAGATCGTAAGACTTCATCTTTATTTACTTGAAACACTTCTAGTTTATCACCAAGACAAGACACTAACACATCATCATCAATAAATGAAACTATTCGATACTTATAAATCCATTTTTCATCTTCATATTTTTCAAATTCCTTTGAATAAATTATTTTTGGTTTATCTCTAGAATCAGAATGTCTGACATTAGTGTACACGTCTACGTATGTACGGCGTGTGTTCACGTTGAAGCCAGTTACCGCGATATTTCCATTCAAACTGAGCGATAGATCCCGAAGTCGCCAGCCATCTTGTTTCGTGAATCTAGTGTGTTGAATACTGAAGCGGCTGTATAGGCAAACCGAAAAGGAAGAAATTTAGGTCATGTACAGCTGTATGTATCCATGGCAACGAAGAATGTCAGATAGGTCATGGAAATTAGGCCATTTACGGAGACTTCGAAAGGACAAATATTGGGAAAGTAGTAATGAAGAATAAATGAGGGGTGAATAAAGGTTGTTTGGGTCAGGAAATCATGAACAATGGGATAGTCAACATTGTGAAGTGTGGCATATTATGAACGAATGATTAATTATTGGAGATTATTTTGGCTGTGCTTTTAATCTTTGGAGGTTAAATGACCCCACAATTTTGCTATTTCAATTGAAGAAAATGGAAAGTGGATTAAAGCTTAAGAACTGTTAGGCTACAAGGTAATGCATAGGGGTGGTGTTGGGTGGGACAGGGGATACCTTTTAGGGAAGTGGATAAGACAGTAAATACTGTTAAAAGTTAATGCAGGCATGGTGGTGGGGGGGGGGGTACGTGGGGATGGGGTACCTAGGGGATACTTTTCAGGGAAGAGGATAATTAAGACATTTAATTTTGTAACAAGTTAATACATAGAGAGGAGGGGAGGGGGAATCCTTTAAAGGGGAAATAAGTGCAAATGTTTCAAATAATTTAAAAGAAAAACAGTTGACTAGGCGTTTTGCAGTCTAACCATAAGAACAAATAAAGAGGGTTCCATGAAGTATTAACTCCACGCACAGAAACATTAATTACAACGTTTTATATGGATGGGTTCAATGGGTCGAGAGTTTAAATTAACAGAATGCTAGTAGCAGAATTTTCAGGCTCATTTTTTCCTCCTCCCTTAATTTTAACGAGTTATTATAAAAAATCACATGACATTGTGCTTGCAGTTTAAACACTGTTTTTATTTTAATACTGGTCAGTCACTGTAGTAATTAATATGTCAGAACTAATTGAGAAACAGATCATGACATGAATTTTAACCTAGGGCAATTCTTGTCATCCCAGACAGTTCCAATTCTCTCAACTAAGCAACTTATAGCTCCTCCCATAACTGCATAAATCTCTTCCTTGTGCAGACACAAAAGTATTGTATTGCTTCAGGCCATGTGCTGGTGAACATAAGAGGTTATAATGTGTGATCCAAACACTCTCTCTACATTATGTGGAACGTGAGTTACTCTGTATCATTTGAATTTCAATCTTTGATGTCAATCAAAGAGCAGGAGCCAACTGAGAAGTTTGATACCCCCACACTAAAATATACTTTGGGGTGATGACTGCTTGTCTGTAACCTTGCATTGATTTTTCCAGAGTTCCAATCGTCTTTATGTAAGCATAGTATATACTTATTTTTTTCATGAGTGCAATCAGTTGAGATTAAGATTCTTCCAGAAACTAGGACAACAAGACTATACTCTCTAAATTAAGTTACACTTCATGATGAAAAACAGGTTTTACTGACAGAGAAATTTCTGATACACAAATATACTATGGATTCCATATTCAAATTTAAGCAGGCTCTTTGTCAAGGGGACGGGGGTGGGGCAGCTGCTCCTATAGAGAAATTTTCATTTTATATAGCTACACAAATTAATCCTATATCCTCACTCTGTTGAAAATCAGGAAACTGTTTTTTATTGTTTATGGGACTTTCTATAAAATTACCTCATGGAGTACATACCATTTTAAAAGTACTATTAAACCCACAAAATTCACTACAATCATCATACAGTGTTAATTTTTCTGAAGCATGGTCTAAGTTGAGAAACGCCCGTAGACTTTTTATTCAGTACTGTTAACAATAGTAACAGACTGACAATTGACCAGAGACACAGATCTCCTGTTCATTCATACAACCTTAATCAAAATTTTGATCCTCCAAAAATAAAAATTTATATGCGACTTCTTTTTCTTTAAAATTTAACGTCCTTGTGGTACTCTGAATTACTTTAAAGACTTATAATCTTGTGGAATTGTAACCGGATCCAAACTGAGGTTACTAAATACTTTTATAAGTAATTTCTTGCAGTACAAATCAAATTGTGACTGTTCAAGACTTGCATTAGTGTTCCTTTCAATTAATTTGCATATGAGCCACAAGCATTTGAGTTTCTGGTTACTGTCCAAGCTTCCAGGAATAGACACAGGACATCTTAGATTCTCACTGGTTGGTGACCACAGTCCATGATACCTGGCAACACGAGACACACCTTTATTAGATTCTCATCTCTGAATGCCATTCTGCAAGGTAAACATGAAAGAAAATTAAAGAATATCATTAAACAATATAACTGCAAGGTGTCGGGGCGGTGGGGCACATAACAGGAGGGGAATATTCTGAGGTAGCATTTTCTTTTATTACTCCACCCCACCCTAACGCTACACAGCTCTTCCTTCTGTGGGTAGCTACTTACATGCTAATACTTTTGGATCCATACAATTACTCAAGCCCCCAAGTCAAGCTCAGTTCTTAAAGGTGAGACAACATAAAGGTGAGTATACTGTACTTAGATTGTAGTAAGCATTCACAATTGTGTCAAATAGTCTCAGTTTGAATCAATTATTGACCAAATGTACAAGATATTTATTTTTACAAATACCAACAGCATCAATGCTAATAGCTAAATAACAAGTCTTGTACCATGATACCATTTCCCAACTGCCCTCAATGGGAAACTGTTAACTATATCAAATATAATGCTTCCTTATTACTCCCCCCGCCCAGAGAACTTTTCTGGCTGCATCATTGATGTGTTGTAACACAAAATTACAGAATCTATGATGAACTTATAGGAAGTATTAAAGTTTCAGGTCATCTATTTCATGTTCTTGACGCAAAACTGTCATTCATAAAATTTAATACGCAAAGTTACTCTTATTTCAATGAATCCAAGAAGGTTCTCACATACTGAAGAAAATTTGAAAAACTGAGCTGAAGAAACTGTTCTTTATGAGAGTAATTTTAAAAACAGGAAGTAGACAGACTTCTCTGGCATGGGTCCACACCCAACAGCTTCCCTCCACTACCCCCCACACTTAGAGCCACCCTGGTGCTGAATGACATACAGTACCGAAATAATGTCATCACACTGATTGTGATGTCTGATAAATTACATTAGAATGTATCAGAGAGCTGTGAAAACATTTTCAACAATACAAGTTAAACTAGTGCACCTTCATAAAATGCAATTTGGAATATTCCTTGAAGTTTAAAAAATGCCATTGGAGCACCCTTGTTCCCTTATCTACTTTCTATCAGCTTGCAGCAGCCAGTGTACTGTTACATGAATGACCTTCAGTAAGACAGACTGCAGCCATCATAAGCACTACCACTACCTTATATTACTCCTTAAGTAACCATTCTTCAAGCTATAAACATCTATCAGCAATGGCAGATGAAATTTTATCAACATACTGTACTGTGCAGCAAATTGCCAGGACTTTTTGTGTTTTTTCTTTGAAGATCAGTTCATCCTATGGAGTTTAAGGTGCCGGGGACAAGTTTTGTTCTAGATGAAAGGTACAGCAGCTCACTTACAAAATAGTGCTATCTTTAGCAAAGCTTTGAACTCTAAAGAAATCGGAACAAGACAATCCAAGAGGTATCTTTAACAAACACATCAGGCAGGGTTAGAAACAAACCCATCAGGAGGGGCTCACCTTCCACAACTTGCCTATCAAAAATGTCAAAGGGGATATGGCCTCCGCCCAAACCAGGGATGCAAAACATATTTAGGAATGCCCTATAGTTCTAAAAAGAGATGAGGACTGCACTTTGATTGACATTCATTTAAATAATTAATATAGCTCCACTCTAGCTGGTTTACGATAATCGTAGATGACTTTGTACGTACTCACAGTTGTGTTCCCAATTAAGCTCACATGCAGTTGCATGTCACTATGATCTTCAGTATTTGAACTCAGTGCAGGTTACTGTGGTTGTCTTGGAGGTATATTAGGCAGGTTTTTTTGTTTAAATTTTAGAAGGGGCTAGAAGTAAACTTATTAGGGAGAAATTTTTAGTACTGTCTGGGCTGAAACTAGAGTGCCTTTAATATGTCAGCATTGAACGAAATGTCAGAATAAACACAAACCCATGCTGAATGAAATCTCTTGATGTCCTTTCTGGATTCCTGAAAGTTGAAAGCCAGTCGTATTTATGATTAATCAGAATAACAAAGAGTCCAATCACCAGGTCACAGACTATTTTGACGCATCATTCTACAGAAGTCTTGCAATTGATTTGCATCCTGGGTACAGCCTGGGAAAAGCCATTGTGCATGTGCTGCCTCGTTCACCTGTTCCAAAGGATCAAAGTAAAAGTATAAATATTACAAAATATTCCAATTTTCCTTTGCTAGTCACACAGCTCAGTGATATCAGGAAAAGTAATACAAAACTTTCTAAATATCCTCAAAAGCACCATCACTATTCTTTACAGGCCCTACAATCTCCCCAGACAGTAAACCAATCTGCCTGCAAAGTCCTAGCTCCTCCCCCAATTTATACAACCAGAAAGCCAAAAGGCTTCGTGATTCCTTGCCAAAAGGGGGTGCTTTGTTACACTGAGGTTCATCCATCAAATTTATACTTCTCTACTTCATCATTTTTTATGATGTGGTCACAATTTCACCCCTGCTCACATCAGCACATGCCACATGACCTTTGAACCAAAACTTGAATAGCCAAAAGAATGAAAAAAAAAAGGTTTTTGGACTTTGACCTCTGGTGACCTCGAATGACCTTTGGCCTCTGCCAAAAACAATAGGGTTCTTTCTCTTGACATGACAAATCCACACATCCAACTATGAAAACTGTCTGTCATTCCTATCTCAAGATATCACGATTACAAGGTTTTTGGACTTCGACCTCTGGTGACCTCGAATGACCTTTGACCTCTGCCAAAAACAATAGGGTTCTCCCCTTGACGTGACAAACCTACATACCAACTATGAAAAGTGTCGGCCATTCCTACCTCGAGATATCACGATTACAAGGTTTTTGGACTTTGACTTCTAGTGACCTCGAATGACCTTTGAACTCTGCCAAAAACAATAGGGTTCTTCCTTTTGACATGACAAATCTACATACCAACTATGAAAAGTACCAGTCATTCCAACTTCAAAATATCACAATTACAAGGTTTTTGGACATTGACCTCAGGTGACCTCGAATGACCTTTGTACTCTGCCAAAAACAATAGGGTTCTTTCTCTCGATCGACATGACAAATCTACATACCAACTATGAAAAGTATCGGTCATTCCTATCTTGAGATATCGCGATTACAAGGTTTTTGGACTTTGACCTCTGTGACCTCGAATGACCTTTGACCTCTCCCAAAAACAATGTATTTCTTCCTCTTGACATGCCAACTCTACATACCAACTATGAAAAGTATCGGTCATTCCTATCTTGAGATATCGCGATTACAAAGTTTTTGGGCTTTGACCTCTGGTGACCTCGAATGACCTTTGACCTCTGCCAAAAACAATACGATTTTTCCTCTTGATATGCCAAATCTACATACCAATTATGAAAAGTGTCGACTATTCCAAACTCAAGATATCACGATTACAAGGTTTTTGGACTTTGACCTCTGGTGACCTCGAATGACCTTTGAACTCTGCCAAAAACAATAGGGTTCTTTCTCTTAACATGACAAATCTACATACCAACTATAAAAGTATTGGTCATTCCCATCTCGAGATATTGCGATTACAATTGGTGTTTGACTGTGACCTCTGGTGACCTCGAATGACCTTTGACCTCTGCCAAAAACAATAGGGTTCTTCCTTAAAAATTTTGGCCCGGACCTGCATTACATAGACATGATAAAGTAAAGGCCTTCGAGACTCCAACACAAATTTTACAGGTTATAATTTAAGTACTTTCTGCACCTGTTACAGATCAGCAACTCCACTCAGTAGTAAGTTCGAAACAATTATCAACAATTTTATATGGCTCAGTCAGAATGCACAGAAACATCCATGCTACAAATAAAGGGTATGTTGCCAATTGCCCTTACAAAAAAAATTGTGTGGCAAAAGTTCCAATACCACACTGGACAAACCGTGTCATACTGTGTAAAACTATGGTTGGGTGTGAAAAATAGTGAGTTTTATGTGATTATTTGTAGGGCAATGTGTGATTTTAATAAAAATTTGACCCACTTTTTAAGGTGCCATGCTTTTACCTGCATTACCGCAGTTTGCCGCATGTGACAAAGAGTGGAGAACCAAAATACATTTTGATCTAAGCTGGTGAGTTGGTCAGACCCCCCCCCCCCCACCCATCAAGTTGTAATTTACAAGCCATAGGCTTCCTGCACATTTGTGGTCACTTTGCATCATAAAGTAAATTTAATGTCCTTCAAGGATTGAATTACCAGTAACTGCAGTGCATTATATCAATTGCCAGGAAGAGTACATCCTGCTAGGCTTCCAGAATCCCAGTGATGACATCTTTCTGATCAAGTTGAAGATGAAAAGTTTTCAGCTGCACTGTGAATCTCTGAAATATGAAAGAAGGGAAATTAAGTCAAATTTTATGCTTTAACCTTATGCATTTGATCCTTATCCCAAGCAATTACTGTACTTTACTAGAATTCTGGCTAATCAATATTTGCAATGCACAATCTCCAGTATTCTCATATCAATTCGACTTGATCAATTGGCCAACAAAATATGATTACTATATACTGTGGTACAGTAAGTGCACCTAACTTCGGCAGTCAAGTTATTCTCTGTCAACTCAACAAATGAGTGAGTTTAATGGACATCCATACCTGCAATTATTGAAAGAACACAGCAAATATTTAATAGGCCAAAATTCTAACCATCAGAAACATAGCTCATTTAAAGGTGCCCCTCACTCCCTGGCCCATTTCTTAGCATGGCAGCTTTGTATGGGCAGGGTTCACTACATCGAACGTTTGCTGTCCAGACCAAATTAAGATCTATAACTCCATCTAAACTCCTAACTGTAACCCTGTATGTAACCCAGACCTTAATCCTACTGGTTCAAGCTAATCTTAATCCTAATCCTTACCTAATAACGTATGTAACTGGGATCCGAACTTTACTTCAAACCTGAACTAGATTTTTGGGCAACCAAATCTTCCGAACGGTCTAGTGAATTTTCGATAAAGTGAACCTTTGGTCAAGGCCCTAAGCAGTGGGTATCCTCCACTTTGGGAATGAATAATTTCCATTATTTTTGAAGGGCAGTATCTATCACAGAACAACTTACAGTACACTGTAGGCTGCTTAAAATGCCCCCAGGGTATATGTTTTGCCAAATTGTAAAAATTTGTAATAGAAACAGTGTATATAGCCAAATTTTAAAAATATAGTGAGTCTGAGTGTACCTTGAGTCAGTCGGTCGCTGCGTAGGCTACAATTGTATAGCACATATATAGGCCTAGACCTAAATTGTGTACAATACTGTTTATGTTCAACCGACTTCTGGTACTGTGACAGTGCTATAGAGTTCTAGAACTAGGCTAAACTGCATTTTATTCAAGACAGCAATGTGATATTCAATAACAGACCCTGTATGCCCCCGTAATGTTAGTCCAATGAACTTGAAGCTGAAAAGTAGACTATCATTTTTCATACCTAAAATATTTCATGTGGTAGCTTTGCCCCTGAAAATTATAGCGTTAAGCTTAGATCTTAATATACTTTCATAACTAAAGCCTAGCCTTGGCTAGGCCGCTAGGCTAGGTCAAATTGAGGAGCAGCCTACCAAACATGGTCCACGTGGAAAATTTACACCCATTAAATCTAACTGGTTTTCAGGTTGAGCTTTGACCTTGACATAGGCCTACATCGTGCATGAACTAAAAAAATATTATAATCCAGGCCTTGAAGGGCAGTTGTTTTATCACGCTAAGTGACCACTGAAATTGGAGAAGCCTATGGCTTATGAATTTCAACTTTATGTCGGGTCTCTAACCAAATCAACAATTTAGATCAAGTTTGGTTTCTTTTTTGAAAGGCCAGTTCAGGTGGGAAACATTAGGCAAAATTTGCTAAAATTGCTGGAATCAGTCATAGCTACCGCAGTTTTTAGGGGAAAACTGCGGTTCCCAATTAAAGTACCCGACCACTGGTTGATTACTTCAATTAGCTGCTCCATTGAGCAGCAGCTTTGATGACTATTCTGGTACAACAGTAGTCCCGCACTGGGGGGTTTACATTACAACAAACAACAAATCCTGCCCTGTATTAGTACTGGCAAAAAGGGATCAAATTACTTATGGTTATTGAAGGTTAGATCACCTTTCAGTTTTATCTGAGATAAACTGCCATCAAATGTGAACCTTTAGGGCTATTGACAAATGCTTGAATGAGCACCTAATTAATTGGTATTGATAACAACTCTTGACAAGTTTTGGCAAAGGAAGATTTTGCGAAGTGAAACCGTAGATTTCTCTTGGATGAAAAACCCACCTTACTTTGACCCGGCCGGGAATCGAACCCCGAACCTCCCGGTGGCTAAGCAAAGCTTCATCCCTTCAAATGCCACCGCCTTTGTCCACTCGGCCACAGCACCGGTGTAGTAGCTCTAGAACTAATGTAGGCCTGTGGCTACATTCCTAACTAAAGTTAATGCTTAGCCTGGGAATAATCTAGGCTAGACCTAGCTTAGTCACTGAACGTAACCATATCATCCGTTCCTTCTAGTCACTCCTTCCTAACAGTGTAGGCTACGCCTACAGTATGTGTACCAATAGCGTGAAACATATAAATGTGTTCACCGATATTTTAAAAACATTTGCCAGGTTATTTCAATGCTGTATTAAAGAATTCGTCTTTGTACTGAATACGGAAGAGACTTGATGTACAATTTGATAAGTTCTGAAAAATATGAGCCAAAAATGCGTTTCACGCTATTGGTACACGTACTGTAGGCTTATAGCCTAGCCTCGTATTGGAAGGTAATGCTGGGTCATATTCAAGGGCTAGTCTAGCTACCGGGGGCCGTATTTCATTGAAATTTCATGGCAAGGCACGCAGACCTGTAACTGTAAGCTAGCCGGGCCCGGTCCCCGAAAGTCATAGAATTTAGTTAGACCTAACTTAGGGTAGGCCTAGGCCTAACGTTAGGCCTCTTTTAGGAGATCTGAGCTCTGCTGTGTGACTGACCAGAGTACAGGCCTAGGCCAGGCCCAGATTGGAAAGTAGGCATATGGCACTTTTCGCCGAGATCTCGGATGTGCACGAAAAAAAAAATGAAGTGTGCAGTGTGCAACAAGGTGTCAAATGCACACTTCAAGTGTGCACATGAAAAGTCAAGTGCGAAGTAAATACTTGGGAGAAATTTAAACAAAACCCTTGAAGGCCTCCTTAACAATACCACACACGCCTGTCACAATTAACTGACTTGAAAATTGAAAGTTAATGGTCACTCTCTCGAGTCATACGTAGGCGGCCAATAGGCTAAGTCAATATAACATATACCCCTAGGCTAGGCCTACCTTGGGTTATACGAGGCAATCGCCGTCGGCATAAAATATCAGGTGTGCAATGTGAATTTTCAAGTGTGCAATAAAAATCTAGAAAAAAATCTCGGGTGTGCAATTGCCATACTTTCCATACCGGGGCCAGGCTAATTTAGGCTTACACGGGGTTAGGCCCACGTACAGGCGTTCCGAGCATATAGGCCTACACCTATACACTATACGTATGTATATAGGCTAGCCTATACAACAGGCGCCCCTTACGTTGAATAGTATACAAATAATGAATGTTTATGAGTGCGATAGTATGAATAATTTCATGAGTTGAAAGATTGAACGTTCTATTCAACGAGGAGAAGCCGAGTTGAATAGAACGTTAAAGCTTTCAACGAATGAAATTATTCATACTGTCGCACGAATGAAAAACATTCATTATTTGTTTTATATAACACCTTATAATTTTGCGCGTTTATGTACCTAATAAAGAGGGATTCTTTGTGACGTCAAGCGCGTTGGATTCTCAGGCACTGATGGGCAAAACACACATACGCAATAAGCGTATTTACAGCACACGCGCACGGCATTACCACAGAGACTTCTGTGACACAATGGACGCTTGTCCTTTAGAACCAAAGAGACGCACGATCTTGCCCTTCAAAACCAACGAGCCCTTACTCAAAATCCATATATGGCCCAGATATGGGATTTCATATCTGGCCCATATCTGGGCCAGATATGGAATTCATATCTGGCTTGTACAAGAATTGGGCAGATATAACTTGATATAATATAAAGGAAATAAATGGCCATATATAGCCCAGGTAAAGTTTCACTTTTATATGACCCAGATATGCCCCATAAGTGGCTACTCCATTTCTGGCCCATATATGGAAAATCCATATATGCCACGTATAACGAGATTTATATCTGGCCCATATCTGTGCCATATTATGACCCATATAAAACTTTATATGGCTCACTCTTTATATGGCCCATATCTGCACCAGATATGGAATTTATATCAGATCGGATAAAAAGTTCGGCAGATATAACACAGATCTAAACCAGAACCAGATCTAAACCATATATGGCCAGATAAAGTTCTATCTGGATAAAGCCTTTATATGGCACAGATCTGCTCTAGTTATGAATCATAGTTAAGACTTATAGTCCACACTCCTCCTGGAGACTTTGAACACCAGAAAACAATGTTTAAGTGCTCCATGAATAATAATTTAATGAAAGTATTAGGTTGAATTGACTTAAGTACATAAATTCAACTTATTTCATAACAGTGAACAGAAAAATGCCTTGAAATTTCCTATTTTATGTAATCACAGTGATATGGGCTTCTTATTTTAAACTTAATTACGTATTTGACTCTAAATTTTGTTTACTGCGTGGTGCATATTTTTCCCTCTACTTCCTAAATCATGAAAAATGTAGGTTTAGATACAAGCTCCGCCCAAATATGCAAATTATTTGCCTAAGTTCACTTAGTACACTGCGGTATTAACAGAAGTGTAGCCACTAAATAACTGCAATGTCTGGGAAGGTGATGCTGTATCCAAAACATGTCTTAGTTTGTAACAAGCATAATCCAAGAATCAAATCAAATAAATAATAAATCAAACTAACAAAATGCTCATTTGCATATCTAGCATATCAAGTTATATCTGGCTTGATATGGCCATATAAAACTTTATTTGCATATCTGGAATTGCACCGCATCAAGTTATATCTGGCTTGATATGGCCATATAAAACTTTATTTACATATCTGGACAGACATTTCATCAAGTTATATCTGGCTTGATATGGCCATATAAAACTGTATTTTACATATCTGGACTGGCATTTCATCAAGTTATATCTGGCTTGATATGGCCATATAAAACTTTATTTACATATCTGGACAGACATTTCATCAAGTTATATCTGGCTTGATATGGCCATATTATACAAATAATAAATGTTTTTCATTCGTGCGATATTATGAATTATTTCATGAGTTGAAAGATTGAACGTTCTATTCAACGAGGCGAAGCCGAGTTGAATAGAACGTTAAATTTTTTAACGAATGAAATTATTCATACTATCGCACGAATGAAAAACATTCATTATTTGTTTTATATAACACCTTATAACTATCTAACGTTACCTTTATCTAGTCGTTGGTTAAAGTTGTGTTTTGGCGTTTGTCCGTGTAGTAGCTCCATGGTCTGTCGTTTGCTACGCGTCTACTACGTACGGTATGCAATGTGCGATCCCCAAAGCTGCCCTGATTTATTGAGTTGCGGCATAGTTGTACGTACGCGCAGTGATTGTGACGTCACAGCCGTGTGTTATATTAGACTATTGCCTGACCGTGTGTTATACCAGACTATTGCACGATGGATAACACACGACCGTGATGATAGTGCCGAATCACCCATGGCATGTGACCACCAATCCTCCAATCAAATGTAGAGCAATTAATTAGGTGTTATATAAAAAACTTTATTTGCATATCTGGAATTGCATTGTATCAAGTTATATCTGGCTTGATATGGCCATATAAAACTTTATTTGCATATCTGGAATTGCATTGTATCAAGTTATATCTGCCTTGATATGGCCATATAAAACTTTATTTGCATATCTGGAATTGCATTGTATCAAGTTATATCTGGCTTGATATGGCCATATAAAACTTTATTTGCATATCTGGAATTGCATTGTATCAAGTTATATCTGGCTTGATATGGCTATATAAAACTTTATTTGCATATCTGGAATTGCATTGTATCAAGTTATATCTGGCTTGATATGGCCATATAAAACTTGATATAATGTATCAAGGCATCTAAATCTGGCTGTATATCTGGCTAGATATGGCCATATAAAGACTGTATTTAGCCAGATATATCCAGATATAAATCCATATCTGGATTTGGAGTAAGGGAGACGCCCGATCACTTGACGTCGGTGAAACAATGTACGATCCCCAATGCTGCAGTGATTTTTTGAGACGCGGCATAGCGTGTACGTAGCGCGCTCAATGCATGGCTGACCCATTGCCGTGGGTTAGTATATACTAACCAACGATCGTGGGTTATTATATACTAACCAACGGTCGAGCACCACAATCTTGAGGATAGTGCCGAATCACGCATGGCATGTGACCACCAATCTTCCAATCAGATGTAGAGAAATTAATAAGGTGTTATATAATACACCATATTACTATGTATTATATAGACGGATACATAGTATATGGTGTACTATACAACGTAAGGGGCGCCTGTTGCCTATACTCGGAACGCCTGTGTTTAGGCCAGGGCCTAGGCCTAACTATGCCCAACATGGTTTAACGGTTAGCCTACTTGTCTGCAATAGTAACGGAATGGTGTCGGCTCACTTTAGAATCAGAAAAAAAATCACCTAACCTTGTCCTTCATTTAGCAGTTAATGGTTTTCAAATAGCCCACAAATGTATTTGTTTTACTAACGTTTTTCATACTGATCATGAAGGGTAGTTTATGCTCAGAGCCGTAGCGAGCGGAGGGAGGTGTGGGGGTGTCACACCCCCCAATATTTGGTCGCCCGTCGGCAAATTTTCGGTCTGTCGGCAAAAAGAGGAGAGGGAAAGGAAAAGAAGAGGAAAAGAGGAGGAAAAGAAGAGAGAAGAAAAGAAAAGAAAGGGAAAGGAAGGGAAGGAAAAGGGAGACGGAGAATGAAAAGAAAAAAGAGAAAGAGAGAACGGGCCAGTCTGTTATCGGCTATTTCGATTTTCGGCTCTTCATCTAATAGGTCCATTCAAGTTGAAGGCCCGTCTGCAAATTGATTATGCATGTGACGGCCTTATACGGCCGTATCAACGGCCGTCGGTGTAATTGGAAGAGTGACTGAGTCCGTCGCGAACTCGGGAAAAGGAGAAAATTAACGGCTTCCATATAGGTGCACTATTTCAGGTCATATGACATTCTTGAAAAACCGCTTTCTGCACATTATTCCTCACTTTTATCATCACCATAAGGAACAGCACCCGATTACCCATGGAGAGGGTATCCTTAGCCCGTCTTCTAAACACTAACCTTGACTTCAACCACATTTTGCAAACTTCTGAGGATCGGGTTTACCCACAAACATCCCGGGAAAAAGTAATGCGTGCCGCGCTTGTCTTCCCTTCACTGCAATCTCAGGCTTTTAACTTTTGAACACCGAAATGAAAGAGATACAGAACCCATCTTCGGATCCTGGAGTTCATTTGAACGCTTGTGTTAAGATTCTGAACACTTTTCCTCCCTTTCTGAACTCCGGACGCCTATTAACTTATCGTATTTGAACGTCTGACGCGTCTAGTGTTCAAATGCTGAACACATAGTGTTCCAATTCTGAACGACAGGTTCAGCACCTGAAGTATAGTGAGGAATAGCCTAACACACAAGAATTAACCGGAATCTTTGCATTGGATAATGCATTATGAACCAAAGTATACCAATCCTGCATGCCCTTACTCAAAATCCATATATGGCCCAGATATGGGATTTCATATCTGGCCCATATCTGGGCCAGATATGGAATTCATATCTGGCTTGTACAAAAATTGGGCAGATATAACTTGATATAATATAAGGGCCATCAATGGCCATATATGGCCCAGGTAAAGTTTCACTTTAATATGGCCCAGATATGCCCCACATATGGCTACTCCATTTCTGGCCCATATATGGAAAATCCATATATGCCACATAAAAAGAGATTTATATCTGGCCCATATCTGTGCCATATATGACCCATATAAAACTTTATATGGTTCACTCTTTATATGACCCATATCTGGCCCATATATGGAAATTTATATCTGGCCCATATCTGCACCAGATATGGAATTTATATCAGATCGGATAAAAAGTTCGGCAGATATAACACAGATCTAAACCAGAACCAGATCTAAACCATATATGGCCAGATAAAGTTCTATCTGGATCAAGCCTTTATATGGCACAGATCTGCTCTAGTTATGAATCATAGTTAAGACTTATAGTCCACACTCCTCCTGGAGACTTTGAACACCAGAAACTTTTTTTCCAAAAGTCCCCTGACTCTCTGGCGAAGAGCCAGGGGCGAAAACCAAACAATACTCCCGAAGGAGTTCTGCTCCCCGAAGGAGTAACAACGTCCCCAAGGGACAAACTTTGACTTAACTGACACCACCTGACAGTGGTCCCGTTCTAGACTGGCTGAATAGAACAGGTCCCACCCTGGGAGCTCCGCCGTCGTGATCAGGGATACTCCTGTGCCAGGTTTTTTTTTTTTCCAAAAGTCCCCTGACTCTCTAGCGAAGAGCCAGGGGCGAAAACCAAACAATACTCCCGAAGGAGTTCTGCTCCCCGAAGGAGTAACAACGTCCCCAAGGGACAAACTTTGACTTAACTGACACCACCTGACTGTGGTCCCGTTCTAGACTAGCTGAATAGAACAGGTCCCACCCTGGGAGCTCCGCCGTCGTGACCAGGGGTACTCCTGTGCCAGGTAAGTTTTTTTTTCCAAAAGTCCCCTGACTCTCTGGCGAAGAGCCAGGGGCGAAAACCAAACAATACTCCCGAAGGAGTTCTGCTCCCTGAAGGAGTAACAACGTCTCCAAGAGACAAACTTTGACTTAACTGACACTACCCGACAGTGGTCCCGTTCTAGACTGGCTGAATAGAACAGGTCCCCCTGGGAGCTCCGCCGTCGTGATCACGGATACTCCTGCGCCAGGTAAGTAAGTATTAGGTTGAATTGACTTAAGTACATAAATTCAACTTATTTCATAACAGTGAACAGAAAAATGCCTTGAAATTTCCTATTTTATGTAATCACAGTGATATGGGCTTCTTATTTTAAACTTAATTACGTATTTGACTCTAAATTTTGTTTACTGCGTGGTGCATATTTTCCCCTCTACTTCCTAAATCATGAAAAATGTAGGTTTAGATACAAGCTCCGCCCAAATATGCAAATTATTTGCCTAAGTTCACTTAGTACACTGCGGTATTAACAGAAGTGTAGCCACTAAATAACTGCAATGTCTGGGAAGGTGATGCTGTATCCAAAACATGTCTTAGTTTGTAACAAGCATAATCCAAGAATCAAATCAAATAAATAATAAAACAAACTAACAAAATGCTCATTTGCATATCTAGCATATCAAGTTATATCTGGCTTGATATGGCCATATAAAACTTTATTTGCATATCTGGAATTGCATTGTATCAAGTTATATCTGGCTTGATATGGCCATATAAAACTGTATTTTACATATCTGGACTGGCATTTCATCAAGTTATATCTGGCTTGATATGGCCATATAAAACTTTATTTACATATCTGGACAGACATTTCATCAAGTTATATCTGGCTTGATATGGCCATATAAAACTTTATTTGCATTTCTGGAATTGCATTGTATCAAGTTATATCTGGCTTGATATGGCCATATGAAACTGTATTTACATAGGCCTACTGTATCTGGACTGGCATTTCATCAAGTTATATCTTGCTTGATATGGCCATATAAAACTTTATTTACATATCTGGACTGCATTTCATCAAGTTATATCTGGCTTGATATGACTATATGAAACTTTACTTGCATATCTGGAATTGCATTGTATCAAGTTTTATCTGGCTCGATATGACCATATAAAACTTTATTTGCATATCTGGAATTGCATTGTATCAAGTTATATCTTGCTTGATATGGCCATATAAAACTATTTGCATATCTGGAATTGCATTGTATAAAGTTATATCTGGCTTGATATGTCCATATAAAACTTTATTTGCATATCTGGAATTGCATTGTATCAAGTTATATCTGCCTCGATGTGGCCATATAAAACTTTATTTACATATCTGGACTGCATTTCATCAAGTTATATCTGGCTTGATATGTCTATATAAAACTTTATTTTCATATCTGGAATTGCATTGTATCAAGTTATATCTGGCTTGATATGACCATATAAAACTTTATTTGCATATCTGGAATTGCATTGTATCAAGTTATATCTGGCTTGATATGGCCATATAAAACTTTATTTGCATATCTGGAATTGCATTGTATCAAGTTATATCTTGCTTGATATGGCCATATAAAACTATTTGCATATCTGGAATTGCATTGTATAAAGTTATATCTGGCTTGATATGTCCATATAAAACTTTATTTGCATATCTCGAATTGCATTGTATCAAATTATATCTGGCTTGATATGGCCATATAAAACTTTATTTGCATATCTGGAATTGCATTGTATCAAGTTATATCTGCCTCGATGTGGCCATATAAAACTTTATTTACATATCTGGACTTCATTTCATCAAGTTATATCTGGCTTGATATGTCTATATAAAACTTTATTTTCATATCTGGAATTGCATTGTATCAAGTTATATCTGGCTTGATATGACCATATAAAACTTTATTTGCATATCTGGAATTGCATTGTATCAAGTTATATCTGGCTTGATATGGCCATATAAAACTTTATTTGCATATCTGGAATTGCATTGTATCAAGTTATATCTTGCTTGATATGGCCATATAAAACTATTTGCATATCTGGAATTGCATTGTATAAAGTTATATCTGGCTTGATATGTCCATATAAAACTTTATTTGCATATCTGGAATTGCATTGTATCAAATTATATCTGGCTTGATATGGCCATATAAAACTTTATTTGCATATCTGGAATTGCATTGTATCAAGTTATATCTGCCTTGATATGGCCATATAAAACTTTATTTGCATATCTGGAATTGCATTGTATCAAGTTATATCTGCCTTGATATGGCCATATAAAACTTGATATAATGTATCAAGGCATCTAAATCTGGCTGTATATCTGGCTTGATTTGGCTATATAAAGACTGTATTTAGCCAGATATATCCAGATATAGATCCATATCTGGATTTGAAGTAAGGGTGAGACCATGGGCGTCAATCCTGGGGGGGGGGGGACAGGGGGACACGCCCCCCCCCACATTTTGGAAAAACGCCCATTGACTTAAGATTTTTACACAGTAAATTTTTGACAGAAGTGGCCATGTCCCCCCCCCCCACATTCGAGTAAAGATTGACGCCCATGGGTGAGACTTAATTTTTACCGAGAGATTATGCTAAAACCTCAGACCTTCCGGGGGCGAAGCCCCCCGGACCCCCACCGAGGCCATAGGGCCGGTCCAGTGTTTTAGCCAGCCCCTATTTGTGGGACACTGTCGCATAAACGGTGACAAATGTAGCACAAAAAAAATCTGACACGCAACTTTTACCCGCCGGGTGTAAATTTTGAGGTTCCTCATTAAGGCAGAAATCCACTCAAATATTGCACCATTTGCGATCCAGGCACCTTTCAAATTCCAAAAATTTCCCACCCCTCCCCTTAGACCCCTCCCCCAGGCCACAGATCAGTAAATGTCGCATTGAGAAAACGTCCTAGCTAAAGCACTGACGGGCTTCTTGATCCCAACCGCCTAAAACTATAGCGGCCTGACGAGAAGGATATAGCCTAATACATTAAAATTAGTGGGAATCTTTGCATTTGATGATGCATTATGAACCAAAATATATCCATCCTGAGTTTTAATTTTCCACCCAGAGATATACTTAAACCTCAGAGCTTCCGGAGGCTTGGCCCTGCGGAATCCTCCTTAGGTGGGCTCAGTGTTTTAGCCAGCCCC
Organism: Holothuria leucospilota; assembly: GCA_029531755.1. NCBI lineage: Eukaryota > Metazoa > Echinodermata > Holothuroidea > Aspidochirotida > Holothuriidae > Holothuria > Holothuria leucospilota. The sequence goes on along the minus strand of JAIZAY010000062.1, from coordinate 147,662 downwards.
TATTTGTGCGACAATGTCGCATAAACGGCGACAAATGTCCCACAAAAAATCTGACAAGCAAATTCTACCCGGGTGTAAATTTTTAGGTTCCTCTTTATGACAGAAATCAACTCAAATATTGCACCATTTGCGATCTAGGCAACTTGCAAATTTCAAAAGGGGAGGGGGCACCCCTCCCCTTAGACCCCTCCCCCAGGCCACAGATCAGTAAATGTCGCATTGAGAAAACGTCGTAGCTAAAGCACTGGGGGACCTCTGGATCCCAACCGCTTAAAACTATAGCGGCCTGACAAGAGGAATAGCCTAATACATTAAAATTAGTGGAATCTAGTTTGTATTTGATGATTCATTATGAACCAAAATATATCCACCCTGAGACTTAGTTTTTCACCCAGAGATATACTTAAACCTCAGAGCTTCCGGGGTTGCGCCCCTGGACCCAAACAGGGGTCCTTAGGCGGGGCCCAGGACCCCACCCGCTAAAGCTCGTTTTCGCACTACGCATTATCAGATCCGTGGGAAAAAAATAATCTCCCCCCCCCCCCCCCCCCCCAAAGATAACACCTTCGCCACGCTCCTGTTTATGCTTCATTCGTTCTCGAGAAAAGACGCAAGTCAACACTGGCAGACTTGTACCTGATCTGATCAGATGGGTACACCTTTTCAGTCCGACACGTTTTCATTCCGAAAATGAAATACACGTCTTCATTCCGAAAAAACGAGTTTTCAGTCCGACACGTTTTCATTCCGAAAATGGAAAACACGTTTTCATTCCGAAAAAACGAGTTTTCATTCCGAAAATAAAAAACACGTCTTCATTCCGAAAAAACGGGTTTTCAGTCCGACAAGTTTTCATTCCGAAAATGGAAAACACGTTTTCATTCCGAAAAAACGAGTTTTCATTCCGAAAATGAAATGCACGTCTTCATTCCGAAAAAAACGAGTTTTCAGTCCGACACGTTTTCATTCCGAAAATGGAAAACACGTTTTCATTCCGAAAAAACGAGTTTTCATTCCGAAAATGAAATGCACGTCTTCATTCCGAAAAAACGAGTTTTCAGTCCGACACGTTTTCATTCCGAAAATGGAAAACACGTTTTCATTCCGAAAAAACGAGTTTTCATTCCGAAAATGAAATGCACGTCTTCATTCCGAAAAAACGAGTTTTCAGTCCGACACGTTTCCATTCCGAAAATGGAAAACACGTTTTCATTCCGAAAATAAAATACACGTTTTCATTATCACTATCACTATCACTATCTTTATCATTATCATTATCATTAATAATATCCTAGTTTACTGTACAATCTAAAAACGGTGTTTACACCGAAAGAAAGAATAGGTAATGCACTGTTTGCAACTAGCGAAACTTTTCCATGATTTTCAACCAAAAAAAATCTAATTTCTAAGGGCAGCTTTATTACTTGACTGAAAAAGTAATTCCGTTTGAGTGGCACTTGCTCTAGATCTAAATATTTTGAAATACATACTACGCTCATTGAAAAATGGGCATTCAAAAATATAGTGCAATTCGTCACCGATTTGGTTCTCAGAACAGAAAAACAAACTCATGTAAATCAAACCTCTTGGTATTTACCACAAATGGAAAGAATGTTGGTATTACTACATCTATTATTAACAAAGATTTAAAGATCAAGGAGGACTTAGGCTTACTAAATAATTCTCGAAATTAAGTCTCTGTTTGAATATCGTATATATTTTACAATTAGAGATTATTTTCCTCTGTAAACCATTCTTGTTCATAAATATCACTTAGTCCCCTACTTATTGAGTTATTTAACCAGGATTTTCGAGAAGAGACTTGCATACTGTCTGTTTGACTCACGCCTAAATGTTCTGGTTACAAAAGACATCCTAGACTTATTTAGTTTGACCTTAACTATCCAAGGGGAACTGTAAAAACCATTATTATCAAGTTAGAGCTCTTAAGAATTGATACATCACGTATGACAGCTTATGTTCACTACTAGTAATAATTCGATACCAAAATATTAATCACCCTAAGTTCAATTGTTTTAAGTAATTTGTGACGCCCAAGAATACCATACACCATACAATTTGAAGTATTCTTACCAAGCTTTAGGATAGACTCACGAAATTACTATGAAAATTCTCTATTTGTTTTAGGTCTTCAAACCTCCAGATTTCCGTCCATACAGTAAAACGGGTAAAAGTAATTGATCAAATCCAATGGAAGACAAAGACTAGAACTTTTGTTTAAAATACCGTGAGAACTGTATTAATATTAGACTAGCTGTAAGTCTGCTCTATAATAATGAACTTAATATCCGATACCTGATGAGAAGAATTAGGGAGCTAGACCCCTAATCATTTACACTATTAGGAACGAAAGGTTTGGTGATCTCGTTGTGTCAAGGACATAGTGGGAAAGAATAAAACCCATTCCTTTAAGTGCAGCATTTGGGGCCATAAAGAGAGGTGGGGCCCTAAATGGCCCCCAAAATGACCTTCATTTACACTTTTGAGAACAACACTGATATTCATAACAATTTAAAGTACTAAACCCAGTCGATTGAAAAATGCAACGCAAGAAAACAAAATCTGGGACATTCTTTACTTAAGAAGGGCCCAAAATGCATGTACCCAAAATAGGGTCTCATTTACACTTTTGAGAACAAGGATGAAACTCCTATTGTAATATCTCCACACATTACTGATTATAAAAATATAACTTGAGAAAGGATGGTCCGGGGCATTTCAGCTTAAGAAGGGCATAAGTGGACCACAAGAGCTCACATGGGGCCCAATTACACCTTTATGAACAATGCCGATATGAACAACAATTGATCCACTTACATCGTAAGTTTCAAAAATAAAACTCAAGCAAAAAATCGGGGCAGTGGTCGTTTAAGAAGGGTCCAATTCGGGTCCCAAAGAGAGGGCGCCTCAATAACACTTCTGAGAACAAAGCTGAAATTGATTCTGTATAGTATCATCAAACATCAGTACTTTTAGAAATATATCTTAAGAAAGGATGGTCCCCGGCATACCAGATTAAGAAGGGCTCACCTGCACCTTACACTGCATTGCAGTTTTGTTAACAGCCCTTTTTACGTCAAATGTTTAAAAACTGCGACAGAAAATGAAAAAGCAGTTTGTTAAACCATCTTTTGAAAAGGGCAGAAAGGACACACAGAGGCCCACTGTAAAAAAATGATTAACAGATAATAAATGCCTCTTGGCGTTTATGTGCCCCCCAAAACAATAAAATACATAAGCAAATTAAACGTCTAAAACGCCAACTTTAACACAATGACGCCACTTAAACGTCATCTTGTAAACACGTTTATGCGTTTATTTCATGATTACTGTAAACATCAAGTTGTTTTTAATAAAGGCAAATTAACATATATATATATATATATATATATATATATATATATATATATATATATATATATATATATAAACGTATATGGTGTTTGCGGAGTGCACTTTAATTGACGTTCGTTCAGTCATTTACTGTGCTTATCCATTTTTTTGTTCCTTTTCTATTTTTTTTAACGCCATAATGTGTTAAAAAATGAAGACGTCTCTTTTTACAGTGGGGCCTCTGAAAACCAAGGCATATTATTCCTGTAAAATTGCCTGACATCGGTTAATTCTCGGTGGTTGTGGCTTTGCGTCTTCCGAATTTTGGAAGAAAAAAAGCAAGCGGGATTATACATGGTCATACACTGGCCTACTTTGCCGACATTAAAGCCTCCTAAAGCCCTCGAAGAAGAGAAAAATTAACTTACCACTCGGAGTGAGAGCAGAAGTTTTTCTCTTCATTTGGCAAATTACACCGGCTTAATGAAAGTGCATATTTTTTAGCTGAAATGGCATGAGCCATAGAAGACAAAACATAGAAGGAAGTACAAGGTAAACAGGAAATGGTCTAGCATAATCCTTATTTGTTATCAAACACCTTGCAATTCCTTAAGAGTTGAAAGTAAATGTATTGTATTCCCAATTAAGTGGGATACGGGCTTTGTAAAGACACAAAACTAAATGAAAATGTAAATTCCAATAATGCATTAACACCACTCTATTTAAAAAAAAAAGATAATATTTAAGCGACTTCTAGCTGCCTGAGAGAGCCGCTGTTTTTTCAGAGGATTTTGTGAGGAACAGACACCTTCCTGCATCGCGGGATTTTCCTTAATCTGTCACTGGAAAAACAGCCACAGTGCAAAGCGTGCACAATGAGTCGCCATTACGGACTTGGTCAGCTAGCCAACCACGACATGAAAAGGCTTCATTTATGTAGGTAAGCAACTTTATTTGGTATTTATATGTATGATTATGCATGAAAACGATTGCATCCGATTTGAAACTTTTATTTTACAATTTAGAGCAGATGGGCATGTTCTCCTATTGTCTCCCGATTTTACTGTAAGAAGGTTATCGCCAGAACATTTTCATAGGTTTAAAGTTCCCCATGAACTTAGTATTTCTTTTTCAGACAGGTCAGCAACACCTTAATGGCCTCAGGGCGTGACTCTGTTCATTTTTAAAATATACGTGATTATAACAGTCTCAACCCATTTTTCTTTTTCTTGAACAGATTTTAGTAGGGACTATTACTGTTAGTATGGAATGAGTTTGATACCACTGCTTCAAACAAGTTGTTGATATACTGTATTTTTTACGGTACAGTAGAATTCTATTTTTCATAGAACTGTTACACGTCAAATATTCTTTCAGAGTCCTTTTGTCTGTTTGTGCCATTGAATCTCCGGGATCATACTGTAAAATGAGTGGTATCATAGAAAATGATGTATATACATGGATACCAGGATTGTAGCTTTGTCTTCAAAACTCTAGTTGAACCACAGACGACCAGCCCCTGCTATATTCCTTACCTTAAACAATTTCCCAAGAAAGGCCGATTTCGGTCCTAGGCAAATCCATTACCGAAAGTTGTACAGTATTTGGTCATGCTTTCAAATGCTTGCAGACTTGTGGCCAAATTATGTTGATCTGAGTTTCGACATTCGAAACTGAGCTCCCGAAGTAAAGATTCGCACATATGTCGGTTCTATGACTGGAGGTAGGACTTTCACAACACTGATTGCAAATCTTTGGTCTACTTCGTCATTTGCCACGTACTATACCGAATTCCATATTATTATTTAATTAATCGTCAGTTTGAGCCTACTTCGGGAGATTTTTAAGTCCGTTTAATTCTCCAACAATTATCTTTGGTCCATGTTTTTATGGAAATATCAGGGGCGGATCTAGGGTCTCTTCTGAGGGGGGGGGGGGGTCCAACATAAAAGGGGCACATTCATTTTCTTTTTAAATTTTGGTTCCAATAAACGTCAGCGATTACCGCATATTGACAAAGAAAGGATAAACCAAAAGACATGAAAAAAGCTGGAATCAAAACCTGGAATCTAAAAGGTGAAATTGCAAAGCGCGCGAAAATTTTTTGGGTAAGCCTACACTTTTAAGAATTTGTACTAAATTAAAGCTTATATCAGTATATAGAACAATTGAGCGGACAGTTGGGCCCTATCGGGCATAACTTCATTGTACTTCCCTCCTCGAGTCACTAGTCGTACCGTACGACAGACACAAGTGAACGTTAACCAGGTTTAGCGAAATGCGATTCAATTCCCGATATTTACATAAATCCATGTATTCTACTTATTAGCTTAAAAAGGTGGAGAGGGTTTGTAATATATTTAGCTATAAGCATAACTGAACTGAGGAAGAGTGGACAAAGCGTACCGAAAGTTTTGGGTTTTATCCCAGAAATTACCCTTATGAAATCCAAAATAAGTAAACTGCCCATGGGTGGCGGCAGAATTTTTCCAACAGGGGGCCGAGCCAAGTCAGCTACCCCAAGATCCGACGTTCCCTATTTCGAGGGTATGATGAGAAGGGCAAATGTGGGAGCCTCATTATCCCATGTAATTGCAGGCATATTTTGCATTATATCACTTAATACTTCCTGATCCGAGTTGCGCATTGATAGTGTTCTTTGAAATACTGAAAAGCGCGCGAAGCGGGTGAAGTTTTTTGATAGGCTTACACATAAAACATATGACGAAACGAAAAAAAGAACTGTAGGGTTTGTAGACCGTATCGGGTGTAACACACATTGTATCGAAACCACCTGGACTACACGATGACATAGCCAAACTTTGCTCCGTAAGTCGCTCACCAACTGACTGTACCGCATGACACACACAAGAGAACACCAACTAGGCTTTGCGATGTGGGATGAAAGTTACGAACTTAACATGAACTATATATTTATTCTGCCCATATGTTACTTGTTAAGGTGGGCAGGACTTATACTATCCTGCTATGTGGAATGGAACTATTGAAAAAATAGGGTGACTCTACAGCGCGCGTAGCGCGCAGAAAATTTTGGGTTATTATTACAGAATTTATCTTCTTGAGGGCAAAAAACAGTTGAACCGTCGATTAGTTGTCGTCTAAGGCTGTGTACTTTCGACTAAGACTCCCCTACGAAACTGGTAAACTTCTCCGATAGGGGGCCAGCCTTCCCAGACGAGGGGCATGAACTCTTCCCCCACCTGGCGCCACCGCTATCTCGACTGGGGGAGGAGGTTAAAATACTGTATGTTATGTTTCCTATATAGTTGCGGCGCAACTGTCAAAAACACTGTCAGAACAGATGACTGAAGTCGAATGTTTGCTTTTCATTTGCGACAGCAGACCGGTCATCTGTCCAAAGACGTCAAAAAATTGAACCGACTGACATGGCGTTATTTGACCTGGTGGTGATTTTATACAGTAATTTTAAAATGAAACAAACACCGATTCGTCTATTGTGACTTCTGGTCAACTCTTGGCTGTAGACTTTACCTAAGACTGGCTTTTTATTCCCATCACTAGGTCAACACTCTAAATGAAGAGAGTAATTTCAGACTATAAATATCATAGCGAAACATATTTACCTACTCTCTCTTATTCACGAGAGGATGGATACTAGAGGGTGGAGGGAAGGTTTCGTAGATGTAGCGTTTAGGGAGTGTGAACAGATCATTATTTTGTAAGACCAAAAGACTTAGCAGTGACCTTTTGGAATCAATATTAAAACCCAATAGTAATGCGTTGCATAAAGCACTAGCTAGTGAGTAAGACGTAATATCTGACTGCACTCCATACGTGGTTCCAAGCGAAAAGTGATTAGAATGCCTGATTGTCACGCAGACATACTGTAGTCACATTCTCTGTAAAACGATTGCACTGTTCGGGTTTCGAGGCGGAGGCTACCGTAGTCAAATATATATTGCCGAAAGTTTCTGCGATACATGGCTAGACTAGTGAATTGGTCGATACTGGATGGGGGCCTCGGAATTGGACAACTCTGTCATTACCTGTGAAACTGTCTCGTTTTTTTTTTTTTTTTTTTTTTTTTTTTGCTAGTGTGAAAAAAACATTTTTTTGAAAAAGCGCACATTGGAAAATTTGGGGGGGGGGGGAGGGTCCGGACGCCGGCGACCCCCTCCCCCTGGATCCGCCACTGAATATTCTTTGGGGAGTTTAAAGTGTAGGCCCTATAACTAACAAATTTGTATTGTCAATAAAATGGAGTCACGGCAACTGCCACTTTCTCCCAAGTTTAATTTCATTTCCCCCTATACAGACAAGCTTGGGACCCACAAAAACTATCACTGGGAGAGCTACAGTATGTTGCTAGTCTTATGGTTGCTCTTATATGTGTAATCCAACAATTATCACCTGAATAATAAATGTATTCCGGTGATCAATTTATGGCTGACGTGGGCCTAAAAGTTGCAAACAGAAACACTTCTGAAAGCTAAAAGTGTGCACTTTTAATGACCAGTTCTTTCTAAATAAAGTTGCACCTTCAATATCAGATTCCATTTGAGTTTTGAGATTTTTATGTTTTACGGTGAAAACTTCATTGCCTCTTAACTCAGTGCAAATGGCAATTTGGCCACTCTCCAGGCCTTCATGGTCCCTTTGAGATACTTAAGAATTAGTTTCTGTTTTGTCTCACAAGTGCAACTTGGAACTTATTTAAAGTGTTCCTTAGGTGTGGAATTTCAAAAGTACATGTTACTGAACTTCAAGAAAAATGCATCCAAATGTCCAACTCCGGCCCATCTTCACAGGACATTCCTGAGCTTAGATATGGTGAAGCTTATTCACTCAATATTAAGTGCTAGAATGCGCAATAATTTGTGATGTCATTTTTCTGCAGAAACGAGAGAAAGTCGCAGAAATAAAAAAAAAAAGGTCGCAGAAACGAAAAAAAGTCGCAAAACGAAAGAAAACGTTTGTGAGGTTGGCCCTAATGGTCTTCCGTAAGTTCGACACAGGAAGGATTGGGGAAGTCAGAACTGATAAGATCTAAAAGTATATATGGCATTCCAGCAATCGGAAAAAAAGAAAAACAGGCATTCAGGGTTTTCGAATTTTCCAGAAATTTTATTGCGATGGCTCTGGACGGTGATTATAGGCTAAGGCAATTTAACAACGCTGCATAAATTTGAAGGCGATGCCGTTTCCTTTGGGCATCAAAGTTCATCGTTATTTGAGACCCAAGTAATTTGATAATCAAGGAATTAGACCACATCGTAATTGTAGGAGAAAAGTCGGTGTTGGGGCACTTTAGTACTTTGTGAGGGCGCCTCCCCTCCCAAGATGTGCGCATTCGAAAACTTTGCAACGATGTCTAAAAGTTCGTGTCGTTTGATGATTGTTAGTAGAATATGTTCTCATGAAAAACGACCAAAAGTCGACTTCAATTAACCTCTCGAAAATACTCGAAAATATCGCTCTTGAGTTAATTATTCCTCTTGAAAAATGCCTCCTTCATGGTTCTTTAATTCCTAAAATAGAGCAGAAGTTTATCTGCACAGAGACTTCTCGTTTGTAATTTTCTTCCTTTTAGAAAAGTTGATTTCTTAATATAATTTTGATTCCTATTTTCTAAAAGTAGGTTTTTCCCGTATACAGTAACACAAAAGTGTTAAATTATAGTGTGGGGGTATTTGTGATCCCCCACAATGGGCCATTAAAGTGTTATAATACAGAATTTTTCTCGTTATTTTATTTTTTGGATTAAATATGAGAGAGGGCAAACTGCTCATCAATAGCATACTTTTTAAGCAAAAATTTGTGTTATTGCGTGTAGTCACCACCATTATTTTCTGATGTCGATTTAATGCAATATAAATTACTTGATCGGGACATTCTGGCTGTGATAATTGTACTTTTTCGGTGATTGAGAGTGGTGCAGTACATTGTTATAGGGCCTTTTACTGTTTGAAGATACGCACAATGAATGACAGGCAGTTTGGTGCACACAGGTGTTAATTGAATGATCACGTTTTTGCACCAAATAAGATAGCAAAAGTTGCATCCTTCACACGTTTTTAATGTAGGTTTCAACTTTTCACCCTGATGATGAGGTATTGGTCCTTAGAACAATAAAAGCACCCGATTTTCCCATTAGTGTGCTCAGTTCTCAAAATCAAAAGCTTAACGTGTTTGAATCCCAAACACTCAATATATAGGATAATTAAAACCCCGACGACCCATGGACCTTGAATAAGACATGAAATGAGTTTATCCCTCAATTGCTCTGGCTTGTGTCGGTTTTAGTAATAACCATAGGATTACTCAAACCGACACAAGCCACAATCGAAAGTTATATGATGTCAACACAGGTTATGGGTTGTGGGGGTTGAGGGGGCTGTGGTCGTTGTGGGGGTCTCAGAACTAATCCGTGGAAGCTGCGATGTCAAAGACACGTACACCGATATAACACATGACAGGTAACAGGAAGGAAGCCGGAAAGTCTACTAGGTGGAAAGAGCAAGGAAGGCAAACAAGTTTGCGTGGCACGCTGGCGGTTAAATTGACCTACTTAATTAAAATGTGTTGTAAGTTTTCAATACTATCCAACAATACATTAAATTAAAGATCACTTGTTTAGCCCAATCTAATAGTTGGCCATACTTCGGTATTTCGTTTCGATATCTTTACTAATTAACCTACAAAATGCAATGCCGATGGGGTCACCCCGTCCGTTAACTTACAGATAGACGCTGAGTTCAATGGTGCAGGTTTCAGCTACATCGGACATTGTGATGGTAAAAATAAAGTCGAAATTGAGTTACCTGAAGTACGCCTTCATATCTTCTAGGTTAGTCATTGGTCATCACCCCTTTCTTTGCATATGTTACAGATCTCGAAAGTGCAATCCTATAGCTTAGCCAAATATCTCGAGATTTAAGAGTTCAAAGGCGATCGAACATTTCCAAAAAGTTATATAAATTTTCAAAAAGCAATTTAATGGAAAATATGCAGGGGTCACTTTAAAAATGTTTTTCTTCAAGAGGATGCTTGAGACAAATATATGGTTTCTTGTATAGTAAAGATTACTATGAATGAATAAAAAAACGCCTGAAGTTGTCGTTAAGAAGTTAAGTTAAGTTAAGAAGATGTAAACATTTTATGAGAATAATTTAAAAAGTTGGCAAAAGGGACGTTGGTTTTATCTTATATCTCAACAACAGAAAGTCCGATGGAGATAAGGATTACGGCCATGTAATCCGCGGGGTCGAATCACTATAATATGGTGTTACTGCAAGGTAATCCTGAAGGGTTCGGTGAGATTTTTAAAATTTTGTATTCCTTGGGTACCCCTGTTAAATTAAATTTATTAGTTTAACCAGAATGCATAAAAATGCATTCAAGTTTCGATGAAATGTTTCATTGGAAATTATAACATGATGTACCATTTATTAAGTCACCATAGGTAAAATGCTATCTTAAAGTGTTGGAAAAAAGTTTTTCCGTCATATTATATCTTAGGAATCCTTGGGAAGTATTTTCTCTTGAGCTAATAATCTCAGATGACGTTCTTAGGAATTCTGGGGATATTTTGCTTTGTGACCTCTGGAGACTGATTACCACAAGGACACTTTTGGAATTCTTGGGAAATTTTGCTTTCTTACCTCTGCTTACACCAAAATAATCTTTGGAGTTCTTGGGAAATTTTGTTCTTCGACATCTAGTGACCCCATATGACCTTTGACCTCCAATAAAACAGTAGGGTCCTTCTTCCTATCATAGTGCATCCACATACCAAGTATCAAATATATCGAAGCTTCCTACCATGAAATATTTTAATAGGGTTTTTGATTATTTGCCGAAGGCAAGCAAGGAATCTATTCGATGGTGATGACGTGTGTGTGTGTGTGTGTGTGTGGGTGGGTGTGTGTGTGGGTGTATGTGTTTGTGAAGCTTCTTGTATTCGCGATATCTCAAGATAAGAATGACCGATATTTGCTATATTTGGTATAGATTTTTCATGTTGAGAGGAAACTATATTGTTTTTGGTGGAGGTCAGTGGTCATTTGAGGTCAGCAGAATTGAAATACTGAAGACTTTGTAAACACCATATCTCAAAGTAAAAATGGGAGATTTTCATATTTAGTGGCTAGATTTGTCATGTTGAGAGGAATAAACCTATAATTTTAGGTGGAGGTCTAAGGTCATGTGAAGGTCAGCAGAGGTTAAACTGAAGAAAATTGTAACAACCAATATAGTCAGGAAGTACAAATTTTAAGGCTGAACCTTACTGACAAAGCACACCTTCTCGGCAAGGAATCACTAAGTCTTTGGGCTTTCTGGTCGACTTTAGCACCCAGTGAACCCAGATGACCTTGAACCTCCGCCAAATTCACACTCTTGCCATAGTACATCAATATACCAAGTATGAAATAAATCCAAGCTTCCTATCTCCAAAACTGTGTTAACAAGGTTTTCAAAGTTTGACTCCTGGTGACCCTAGATGACCTTTGACCCTCATCAAAAACAATAGGTTCCTCCTCTCTATATGGGGCACCTGTGTACCAAGTTTGAGAACTGTCAAAGCGTCCCTTCTTGAGATATCGTGTTAACGAGCAAAGTGTCACAAACTCACCCATACATCCACACACACTTACACACACTTACACACACACGCCATCATCACATAGGATTCTCTTTCATCGAAACAAAAAGACTTTTAGAAACCAATACATTTTCAATGGTACATTGTTATGCTTATAGGCGTAGGAAGCTGTTCGAGATTGAGGGGGGAGGCTGAACTTTGTTTCGGAGAGCCGTCCATTTAGGAGGGGCCCCCTACCCTTAAGAAATTTTTTGAGTATTTGGGGGTCTTTATATGCAATTTGATGCAACAAATTGGGTGAATTTTAAGAAAAATTACTGCAAAGTTTGATATTTTCTACACAGGCAACAAATAAGGGTTTTCATCCTTGGATTGAGGGGAGCTAAAGTATACTTCACATCACACCTCCAAATTTTTGACTGGGGGCTAAAGCCCCCAAGCCTCCCGCTTCCTACGCCTCTGGTTATGCTGTATTCCATTTTCGGAATGAAAACGTGTATTTTGTTTTCGGAATGAAAACTCGTTTTTTCGGAATGAAAGCGTGTATTTTATTTTCAGAATGAAAACGTGTATTTTACTTTCGGAATGAAAACGTGTCGGATTGAAAACTTGTTTTTTCGGAATGAAAACGTGTATTTTATTTTCGGAATGAAAACGTGTCTGAATGAAAACTCGTTTTTTCGGAATGAAAACGTGTATTTTATTTTCGGAATGAAAACTCGTTTTTTCGGAATGAAAACGTGTATTTTATTTTTCGGAATGAAAACGTGTTTTTCATTTTCGGAATGAAAACGTGTAGGACTGAAAACTTGTCGGACTGAAGACGTGTCGGACTGATGCGTGCACCCCGATCAGATAGCCACGTACGTAGTACGTACGTATAAAATGTGCGATCGAAGATCAAGATACGGAAGTTCAATTTTGCCGCTAATCATATAGTGGTGTTTGTTTGATACCTGCATTGCAGACGACGTAGCAGGGAGAAAATGTGGCGCCCTTTTTAAACGCAGAACAGATCCTCTAAATATACGGTTCTGAAGCCGAATATACTCGGTGGTATTTCCCAAAGATATTGAGCTTATAATATCTTTGGTATTTCCAGACCAAAAATGTATCCGTTACGGCTAGTACAGTATAGGCGAAAAGACACAACATGAATAATGAAAACGAACAAATACGCCGAAATAAATTAGTAGGCGAACTGGTTGGCACTTGGGGGCGAACTGGTAGGTCTTTGGGGGCGAACTGGTCGTCGTTTGGGGGCGAACTGGCAAGAGGGCGAAACGACCGTAAACCATACTCAATACCATACTGTCAGCCTTCTTGCTTGAAATTCGGCCTTTTCCATGAACCCGAATTCGGCTTAAGACCGCAATGGAAAATCCTGGAACTTGAATGGACTGCGGCTTGACTCAAAGTCAATTCCAGAAAATTAAAAAGTTAGGTTTTTGTTGTTAATTAAATTCGGTAGAAATATGAAGGTCGCACCTGCTTATTTAATGTTTAGGCCTAATAATTAAAACAAATTAAAAATGAAGTCAATTCCCACCAAAATCCATCACATATTGACCTGTGATACAGAACAGTTACTGGTTTGCACCTAAATCATGGAAACATGTTTATATATGGAACTCTGTGACGTGAAAAGAGGGACCATTAGGACCACTGGCGTAGCCAGGATTTTCAGTTGGGGTGGTTAACCTCAGAGGCTGATCGCCGGCCTCGGGGAGGGGTCAAAGAAGAGGGTGTCCCCTCCCCTCTGAGATATTTTTGAATATTTAAGTACCCTCAGATGCAATTTGGTGCTACATTTAGCATCATTTGAAGTCTTTTTTTTTTTGTTCCATTACAAAAAAAAATGTTCCGCAAAGAATAGGGGGGGGGGGGTACATACGCACGATGGATCCGACCCTCAACTGTCAACTTGAAAACTTATGCTAAGCAAATCAAAGGTTGTCAGTACATTGGTGTAGTTGTGTCAGGCCTTTTCGAGGGGTAGGCACTAGCCTATGCAGATTTTTCCGGGGGTATTGGTGTAACTCAGTCATAAGAAAATGTCAAATTACCAAAAGTCATTAGCGTTATAACGGAACATGGCCAATAGTTTCGACTTCAGAATGTTAATGAAGCCATGGGTCGAGCACTGGCATAATTAGAGGATATGGTCAGCTCTCCAGAACTCAGTGACGTGACCCAATTAACTGAAGTAGTGATATCGGGATAAAATCATTGGATATAGAAATAGTCAATCTATATCTCATTATGTGTCTAGGATTAAATTTTCAGGAAACCAGTGTATAGTGCTATTGCTCAAGTTTTTAATCATACAGCACAGAATTGTAAGTGCTTACGGGCACGACGCTCCCAACCCATCGGAACACTGGTTGCACTATGCGTTTGTAACAATTTCATTTAAAGTGTCAGAGAAACTTTACCAAATTTCTTCCGAATAAAATACACTGAATAAGGGCGTTTTCTATCGGAACATAAGTCGTTTCGGAGGTGTGCTTTGGTTATCTGAAGGAGCTCACATCATGAGTATTTTTTCGCCTCTCTGGTCATACCGATGAGACATTTGTATTATCAAAGCTAATATAAAACCCCCAAAGAATGTTTTTCACTTTACCAGCAAGCTCGAGATAACCTATCAAGATTTATCTGCACTCGAGAAACTTCCTAAAACAGAAACGTATCCTTCTGTAAATTCAGGAAATTTTCCACACCTACAAAGAATTAGCTCAGTCTACTTCATTTTGGAAAAAATATTTTTCCATCCAGTTACATCCTTGCTTCTTTCACCGCAATTTTATCCTTTGTAAACCATTCATGGACGCAGTTTTGCGCTACGTAAATATCCATTCACCGTGATATTTCTAACCGCTACTGGCACAAACTATACAGTACCCGAAAAGAAGCATTGAATCGTAACACTCTAAAATCATTCCATCAAGTGAAGTACTGCTTTGGGATGGAGTCTTGTCGTTATCATGCAACCGATTTGTTTTTCTCTATTGCTATCTATGCACCAGCTTGTCGTAGAATACGAGAATTCAGATTTCACGATTAGTTTACCTAATTTCTACGTAACAACTCGTTGCCATTCTATCGCCGACTTTACCCTGCCGCTACTGATGAGACCTGGCACTTATCTTCCACGGTCGAAACGCGCCTAGCAATAGCATACCAGCTATGGCTTACTACCAAGTAAGGTCACTCTCTTTCCACTTAAACCAGACCCATCCCTAGTTTCCTGATTTCCTATTTTAGTTACCATAACATGATAATTTGACGGTTTTAGAATACATGATAGGTATCTTGTATATCCAGAAATATCATCACTTCAGTCACGTCACTGAGGTCTGGAGAGCCGACCACTCTTTTTCATTCTAAAAAAAATCAGAATTCGATTGGAGGGCATGGCTCCCGTGCCCCCCCCCCCCCTCTGGCTACGCCAATGATTAGGACTTGTGTTATGTTTTCCTTTGTTTAACCTTCATTCCAAGTAGGGTTGTACTGTACAGCGGCCCTGAGGGGTTTATCGACCTTATGCGTATGACGTCACAGAGCAGAAGGTCCTCCCTCAATGGAGGCAGCACGCATCATTGCAACTTACACCAACAAATGCATACATCTGATTTGTGTACCGTTCGGATACGGGCGTTAGTCTACGACGCGCGGTTGCGAAAACTTCGTCCGTGCGCGCAGTGCTTCATTGTTTGCCTTCAGAATGACGTCGTGGGACGTTGGTCTATGGTGAAAGTACCTATTTATTACTTGAAAAAGGTCCACACTAGACACAAACTATAAACAGGGAGGTGTTAGGAAGGAGTTACAACGTTCTATAGACTCTTTGAAGCAATGTTCGTTTCCGACAGTAATCTTGCCTTTCTTCTTAAAATTCCTATCTCAATACCTAGATCAACTAAGATCAGAGAGACATTGTCGAAATGACCTTGAGAACACACACACCTTACGCTGAACTCATAAACTTTTCGTTGCCAGCCGTCATGCAAAAATTTACAATTTTAACCATTCGTCGTTATTCGTCGCACTAAATATCATTTCATTTGAAGTCAGCTAAGAATTTCTTTACAACTTACTTTTTGAATATGTTTCGTAATGATGGGGAAATTTGCTAAAAACTAAGAGAAATGTATAAGCTTGAACAATGTTTGCAGCAGGTGACGTATTGAAATCGTGGGGACACAATTGAAGTACATTATTTAAACATTTGTTGCCAGCCGTTTTACTGAAAATCCTGATTAAATTTTGTTCATTGGCGGAAACAAACCAAGTTACTTCAAAGCATGTATAGACAATGGCCTCTGTCTCGGGATCACTTGGAAAAGAAAGGAGGAGATCATCATTAAAAGGGTTTAGTTAACAGAGACTTAACAATAAGAACAAAGAGACATGTTAATCAAATGGCAGTGCCTGAAAAGAATTAAATCATTTTCAAGGACATATTGTCTGACACATTTGGTCGTTGTATCTCCTGCCTAACAACTCCCTGCTATATTTGAGCTGGTGAGTAATAAACACATAATTCATAAAGGATTGACAAAAGGAATACACATACTGTGCAACACTCCACATCATAATTTTGCATAGCTAGTAATGAGAAATCTCAGATATGGTCAAAATTTTAAAAGGTATAATCACCAGAACGGAAGAAAATATTTATAATTCCAATAACGTTTGCATCAGGGAATCTAAACCTACAGTGGTGGCGTAAAATAACTGTTCTGGATACGTCTACAGTCCTTTAGGGTTATATCTTTATATGTGTATCAGGAGGTTCATATACATAAATGGCGGTGACAAGTGGTCAACAAAATTACAGCCTTGGTAGGCTAAACATTGAACAGTACTCCTAAAAGCTAAAACCCATTCATTTTTAATTAAACTTAGTTGAGAAACAGTATAAAAATGATTGTATGATGTGCAACATTGTCAAATTGTCGGACTCGGAATTGGCCCTGAACTGGAAACACTGGAATGGGAAGTGACTGAAGCGAAGGGTAGGCCTACTGGATCCGGAGTTGCAGGGATGTAGTCTGCTGGAGGAGCAAGGGGAGGAGGGGTTTTTCTCCCTTCTCCGAAGTTTCCAAACCGTAAATGAAAGTTGGCCTGCTTGAGAAAAATACAGTGAAATGCTGAAAATTTTCCTGTCCTAATTATGACTATGCACGGTAGTGCATGGAGTCCAGAGACCTATACCTATATATATATATATATATATATATATATATATATATATATATATATATATATATATATATATATATATATATATCAGAACCAAATATCGCGATATTGATTGAGAGGCTGCTGCATCACCCCAGACATATCAAGAAAACCCCGGATAATCCTGGATAACCCTATAGTCCCTATTCACAGTTTGTGACTCTGCTCTACAGAGGCATATAGCTTACAGGAGCACTCTACCCCTCCCCTGAACTTTTGAAATTCTCACAGCGCAACTGCCTATGGAAGTAGCTAATTCATTGCAAGAATTTTGACGGTGTATTATCTTATAACAGAAGAGAACCGATAGCATTAATAGGCTATGTGGTAATATATGTCTTCGCAGACGGAGAAAAACATCCCACTACTTTTAGTACCGTATCAGTATTTTCAATGAAATGGCAAATGCTCTCATCGACCGGCACTGGCTACACAGGCTCCTCCCATCCGGACCGTGTCCAGAACTGAGGAAGTCATTTTTGAGACCGTCCGTAAATCGAATTAGACAATGAAGAGTACAATTATTATAAGTAAAAGTAATGTGTAGTGTTTACGGAATCAGTTTAGATTTTTAGCGTAATTGCAGTGATTGCGTACAAAATTCAGTGCATCAAGCACTTGAGATAATACTTACGGATTTGCCATTTTACTAGCCATTCTGATGTACTTCGTACAAAACTGGAAAGCTCTCAAATTCGGTAACTAGATGAAGACTTTTCTAAAAAAAGAAGAAAAAAAATTAATTAAAAAAAATGGAAATGCAAAACAAGTTCCCATACGACTTACTTGTAAATCGGTCAACATTAAAAATGTCAGGAATACTTCAAGAGACCAATATACATTTGTATCCTCATAAAACTGCACCTCACCTGTTTAATAGAGTTTCTTATTTTTATTTTTTTTTTTTTGAAATAAGCAGTTTCAATGCTACTTTCTCAGTATCTCAGTCTCAGTAATGAGTTGGTGCACACTTTTTAAAATAACAATACTCCGACAAAGACGGAGCAGGCGTTCACGGGGTGGGGTGAGGTGAGGATGGCGCCAGGCAGTGCATGGACAGGGACAGGTCCATTCGTAGAGTCAACCCCTCTCCCAGGGGAATTTTGTCGGGGATCCTTGGTGAGCTTTAACGACAGTGCACTTGTTTTAGTCAAGGCAGGCGGACTTAACCTATATTTTGCCCGTTCTTCTCGTAACCCGACGCCCAACTGACAGAGGTTCATGAGTTCAGTGTATCCCCGTTGGTAGATTGCCCGAGTAGGCAAAATCGTTGTACCACCTCAGAAAGGGGGTATACTGTCTTTCCTTACAATTTTGTTGTGCGGAGGAAATCACTTTCGTCCTCACCCTAAAAATTTAAACATTTGTCCAATCACTGCTGGTAATTCGTTGCTATGTGAGTGTTAGACGAGTTTGTGACAGCCTAATCATGGACAACAAAGCTTCATTCAGGTATGCGCAGGTACGCTTTATATTGCGCGCACTTTTCTTCGAGATTGTACTCTGGTAGGGTGTTGTTTTTAGAGGTTTCTGACCGGAAAAATGCCCCACTCTTTGATTTTTGGATATTGTAGGGAGCGTGATTCTATTTGTAATAGGGAATTGAATGTTAAAATATCATTTTCTTCTGGTTGGCTGCATCAATATTTTTGGGCCCTGAGAACCTACGGTCACTGACCGGCCCATCGAGCTCCCCCTCTCAGAGGTCAACCAGCAACTGATAGTTCGATGTAAAAAACCTAAATGAAACACTAAATAAATTAAATTGCGGCTTAGCATTTCTTTGCATCCAATCTCTCTTGACAATCAACAGTTGTAAAAAGACCTACCATTTATATTAAAGGCAATTAATTAACGGAATCATTTACATTTTGATCGAAGGGACATGATCCTTCGACCAATGCCCAGTGGGGACAAGGGCGGCTCCCTTTAGAAAATTAAAAATTACTATTGCTTCAATACATTTAAGTACATCCCCCTAAAATGTTTCTCCCCGTGGAGTGTCTTGCCGCCTGAGCACCGTGTCTGGCCGCGGGCCTGATAAGCCTCGGCTCACAGTTATTGCTTCTGAAAGTAACCATTCAACGTTTGCTATCGACTTCGGCAATTCACAGTTTACACGATAAAAACTATAACATGCATGGGTGTCATAAATAACTACATTCTTACTTACGTTTTAATAAACTAAAAATCTAGACCACCAGGAAGAAACGTCTTGTTTGTTATGCTTTTCAAATTAAATCGAAGGAATAACGACGATGACCAGTTCTGCTCAAATGGTTGGAGCTTGTAGATTAAAAATGTGGACAGTACAAACTACCGAATCGTTATGGCTGTCTAGATGATTCCATATCAACTTAGAAATGAGTGACGTGGATTTAACAAAAGGCGGAACTGACATCAGGGTGTAGTCTTGCTACGAATCACAAAAGGACTAATCACTGTAGCAGCATAGCTTTGGTGTAATAATGTAGGTGTATAGAGATGAATTCATACCAATGATACGTAATAACTCACGCAATGATCCAAAAGTCAAGTACAATATGCTGAACACTAGTCTAAATTCTATTGCTTGGTTGCTGTTTACTTAATGCTACTGACGTAAATGACAGACTGAGTTTGTGGTACGATATTATCATATAGTGTCACGAACGCAGTTTAAGGGACTGTGGGTTGAAAAATCAAAGACTGGTGAATGAGGTTTCTTGGTACCCTTACAAAAATATGCTGTTAGACAATCACCAAAAACCTAAGGACTTTCCATGAATTTCCTTAGACTTTTCGTAAATTTTGACGAAGATCTGTATACTTACTAAAGATTTTCTTTAGACATTTATAAAAAAAAAACAACTTGTAAACCTTTTTAGAATCTCTATGGAATCTCAGTAAAGTTCTTTACAAACCTGCATCAAATTTCATTGTCTATAGAATTAAGAAGTAACATTATCATATTTAGTATGTCACAGCACTCGACAATGTCACAAATATGTACTGGGTACGTTACCAGTGAAAACATTGAAAGGCTGTAATGTCATACCGGAGATTCCGACTTCGGGATTTTAAAGATACTTTTTAGAGATTTAACGGTATTTTATAGAAATTCTTTTCAAAGAAATAACTTGGTAGGTAACTAACTGGTTTGTTTTGAAATTCTGTAAACATGGTCAGGGAAAAAGTCAGTCATTTTACATGTTTCTTTTAAAGAATCCTAAACATTTTGCAGAGTAGGCCTACACGAGGGTCCGAGGTGTCTTGCCGATCGTGAGCATGGGTGTCCGGCATTCCATTTACAAACAAATGACATGACACAAGTGATCAGCATTTCTTAGATCTCATTACTCACCTTCCCACTGAAAGATGTTTTGCCCCTAATAATTTTAAACACTATTAAACTGTAATTCCACATGCCCAGAAATGTGTCCTCACTCCAGGGGCGGACTGACAACGAACTGGGGCCCGGGGGAAATGGGTATGGGGTCCTACTCCTTCCCAACCTGAATCAACTTTCCCTCACCGACACTACTTACAATGGTCACAATCTATCCCACATAGGGTACCAACTCAATACCAGTCTTCACATTAAAAAAGCTCACTTTTCAAAAAAGTTTAATGTTTGATTAAGTAAACAGATTGTGTTATATTTAAATGCAATTACTATAATAATATGATTTAAATAAAACATAATACACCTTTATTATACATACATGTTAATAACAGTATATATACATTAAAGACTCTAACAAAAAATTTAAAATTTTAATAATAGCAAGTATTTAACCACTTATTCTAATATATTTATCAGCAAAACATAAAGTTGCATGTGAATTTAAGACTTGTATAACCATAAATGTTCTGGAAATTATCAGACAATTGTTCACCAATGGCAGTATTCACAAAATATATAAGAAGTTTCATGTCAATGGGATGTTTCCTTTGAAAATAGAGTAAACGACCTTCACGAAATTTTTCTTTGACTGACCTTAGACCTTCACTTTCCGTAGTGAGCCTGGCTCAAGGGTTCTACCTCAGGAATCTTCTTACTAAGTTTAAAAAAATCATGTAAATCGTGTAGGAGATACTTTCAAAACAAAATTGGACACACACACACTCGCATATATCCACACGGACACGTTTTGAACCCTCCCTCAGTTATGGACTTTCGGTCAACCTGGGGTACTCCACCATGGGTACGGTCCTGTGATTAGCAACGTAGAAACATTAATGTTGCTTCCCCAAAGCTCCAGTCCCAAACATGTAGTGTGTCCTACATTACAATTGAAATTGAATGGACATAAAAGCGATTGTAAGCTCATATCCTTATTCTGGGACAACGTTCTGTGAGTTTACAAGGAAATGATAAAATAATAAATGGGCGATAAATGGGCCAAAGAGATAAGACAAATGCTGAAATTGTTGCAATTACCAGCCGTTAATTTGGTTCATGTCTTGGCACACTTTCTGGAGTGCTTTAGCTCATACTAATTGAAGCCATATCATGTAATGCCGTTGTCTGCAGTTCTGCTTTTCTACAGTATAAAAATGATGGTGGAAAGGGCCTTTATTGAAAGTTTCACTCAAGACACAGATCTATAATGTTCCGATGGTTAATGGTTAACTTTTATGGTTGGGGATAAGGCCACTCTTGGAGCTTGGAAATAGGGTAGGTAAAGATGGGGAGTGGTAAGGTCACTCACTGTTTGTAAATTTGTAGCCTACCTTTCATGGTTAATGCATACATAAATCTTTCTACATTTTATAGTTCTCCGTGTGGTTGGAATCGGATCCCCCTGAGCTTTAAATCTCAACCTTACCAACTTAAAATACTTCTCATTATATTGAGAGCATATTGAGTGTATTTTATTGTCAACCCTCAATGTAGGAATTTGCTTTCTTACTTTCTTGTATAGTTTAAAAACCTGGACATAGAAATTTGATCAGGAACAGTGCTTACGTTTTGGTGAAACACTTTTCCGAGCAAAAGTTTCATCTTAATTAAATTTCCACCTTTTTGACTGTTATCCAAGGCTATGCTATGAGCCTATTTTATATTATTTTAGGTTAGGACTAAGGTTACAATGCTGATGGTGTATAGCCAGAAAGGATCCATTAGAAGTAAGAAAATAAAAAAAAAAATCCTTATCCTCATATAAATCTTTCAGATGTTGATAGTGTAGCCATGACCGGCACTGTCTTCAGACTGAGAGGTCATTTTTGATGAAAGTCATAACCCTAGAATTTGAAGTGTTTTTCTCTTTGGAACACTGACTAAATGTTCATGTACATATTGAGATGAATTGTTCTTTAAACTTTAACTTAAATGGCAATGGGGAAATACAGGCAACACCATTTATTTCCTTCTCCAGTATTTTGTAGTTGCACTGAAAGGTCTCTGACCTTGGTAAAAGCGTAGGGTTGGTTAAACAGAGTTTATACGTCATATTAGTCATGCGTGCGTAAAAACAAAATGCACGAAAGAAAGGATCTTCTTTAGTAACATCTTGTTTTACTTCACCTTCAATGGTGTGTGGTATGTCCATTACGTATCACACTTTAAATACTGTTACGGTGCTAACTGTGTACATAATTTGCTCAAATATTTGTATTCTGATACATTTTTCAGTCCTGACCAGGAGAACAAGAACCAGACGAAAACTGGGTCAAGTAGGTAGGGCATGGGCATGTATAAATGCCAAAGTCAAGGAAGATTTTTTTGTGCCCAGAAGGTGGCAGATAAAGGTGAATGTAATATATTTTACTCAAATAACATAACTTTCACTGTTTGGGGAATTTTAAACATTTTGAAAGAAGTTAAAATGTAGCTTACCCTTATAAAAAAGTCCCACATATTTCCTATATGAAATCAGCATGTGGGATTTATGTGGGTTTTTGGGCATGTGGGAAAAAATTCCCACATAAATGTGGGGAAAATTCCCACATAAATCCCACATGCTGGTTATCCCTTCCCATATCGGGTTCTTCCATTATAGAATGGGGGATATATGGCCTTTGCTCTAGCCTTTATCATCATTTTTCATTCATCATCCTCGGAGGCCCTCTAATGTGTAAAACTGCATTGTACAGTCAGAGTAAATGTTCCTGTGACTTTACAGTGATTCCAAAAGAATATTATGGCCTAAAAAGTAATTTCACCTTAAGTCCTTGCTGAACTGTGACACTTGTGTTGTTTTTGAAGTGTACCTAAAGTCTGAAAATTCAAAAATATATATTAGAGAGCATGAAATCTGAATTCCAGTGGTCCAAATCCCATCTTCACAGGACATTCCTAAGCTGAGATATAAAATGTTGAAGTTTATTCACTCAATCTAAAAAGGTAGATTGCACAATAATTTGTGATGTCATTGTTGTACTACTCAAATTACAACCTTTGTATTTCTTTGTTTTTCTGAAAGTTACTACAACTCGTGCCAAAATGTGATCGAATACTTACCACTTTCAGGTGACTTGACTATACAAGCCCTCTCTGTACAGCATGTCATGCAACAAAACAGGAAGTGTTCAAGGTCATATAAACACTTTTAATTTTTAAAGGAAAAAAAGCATTTAATGTGAGTTGTACCACAAGAAGGACACAAATTATTGTGCAATGGACTATTTGGATTTAAGTGAATAAATTTTAACATTTAATATCTCAGCAACGGAGCAAGCTTTGACAATGGGAGTTAGATCAATAAGATTCATTTTGCAACCTCTAAAATATATATTTTCAAAATTCTAGACTTTAGGTACACTTTAAGTAAAAAATTTTACCGGACGGACAGTCTATAGGTGGCGTGCAAATCTGTGCGAAAGCCCGATGCAAAAGACAAAAATTCCAGCAACTTGTTTGAGTGTGGCAGCCTTAAAGCTAAATGATTATCCAAATTAGGCCACTTAATTCATATGTCCTTCTCAGATTGGTTACAGTTAGTGTCGTCCTAGCTAAAATTAACTAACTGAGCCACACATGCAGTTTAGAAGTAGTTCCTTTTATAGGCTCCATCCTTAGTCCAGTATAAGACAGCAAGATATAAGGTTATCCAAATTATGCCACTGAATGGGCATATGTCCTTCTCACATTGGTTACAGTACCTGTATGTCTTCGTTAAAATTACCTATCTGAGCCAAACAGTTTCAGTACTTCAAGTGGTTCTTTTTATAGGCTCCATCCTTTGTCCAGTATAGTCTGAATAAGACAGCCAAGATGCTATAAAATACTCCATACCATTGAGCTCAAAAGAAATAGCACTGCATACAGCATAGTCCCTTACAAAACAACATACATGTAGTACACTGACTAGCTACACTACAACTGTAAGCAACCACTCTCACTGCTTGCTGTACACCAAATGCTGACCACTGTATTATACAACACAGTGTTCAAGTACACACTGTACTTGCTTTACTATACAGTTCTACACTGTGCATGTACCAACACAGAGAAGCCAAATTTGAAAAGGCCTTTGTTGTCCAAAGGGCTTTGAATAACCAATCACAATAGACTTCCTTCAAAGCTGTTCACTGCACAACTTACATAGCCATTTTGTGTCTTCCCATATGGGGAATTGAACTTCCTATATGGGGAATTTGACTTCCCACATCGAAAGTTGTCTTCCCATATGGGGAACTGAAATCCCCATATGGGAATTTAACTTCCTATATGGGAATTCAACTATTCCATGTGGGAAAACTGTCGTTTGTGAATATTATCCCACATTATTCCTGTAGGAAGTTGCAACTTCCTACAGGAAATTGCAAATTCCCACATACTTCCTACAGGAAGTATGTGGGAATTATGTGGGTTTTTTTTTTTATAAGGGTACGGTTTGTGTGAAAAGCGAAGCTGTCTAGGAATTCATTTGACTTCCCTTTCTGGTCCTACCTGGATTTATATTTGCTTATTTATGTATAAGCAGACATTTATACTCCCGTGAAGCTGGCTGCTAAAATGCAGGTTAAATTTAAATCCTAACTGGCATTTTAACTTTGCCTCGCTTCGTAGTCCAATTTATGTATTGTTTTTAAATAAGATTATCCTGTAAAGAATTCCTCTGACTCATAAAATCCTTGTAATGTTTTCACTTTCACTCGGTTTTAAGCTTTTATTGACATTCAACAGTTTTTAGTTTAGCTTTTAGTTAGTTACCTGTTGGATAATCTTTAGCTCGAAGATTTTGAACTATTGTGTGCTTCTTAAAAGAATTAGAAATCCAGAGGCAGAAAGTGGGGGCGGTTGCAGTCTTTCAAGTGACTCCTATTTCCTATTTGCTACTTCCTCCTACTTCTCCTCAGAAATATTACACTTTCCTATGTTGCCACCAATCAGTAGAGAAAAATATTCAGAAGTCCATATTAATTTTTCTCAAATACAGACCTACAAAGTCATAGAGATTTTTTGAGCACCAAGGAATTGTCAATCTTTAGTACAGAATTAAGACTGAAGCAATTGTGGAACAATAGTGAAAAAGGTCTGCATTAAGATCAGTGACTACCAGTCAAGACACAGATCTGTAATGTTCTGATGGTTAAGACTTAACTTTTTAGGTTGAGGATTACAAGGCCATTTTGGAAGTTAGTATATAGGAAAGGCTAAGGTGGAATGTAGTTTTAGGTTATTCTATTATTAGTATGTAGGTTATTCTCCGGAACCTTTCATGGACACTTCATAAATGTTTCAGTTTTTTCTAGTTCTCCATATAGTTGAATATGCCCCGATTCTTAAACTCCATCCTGACCGACATATATACTTTTCATCACTTCCATATTTAATTGTTACGGCTTTGTGTGTATTTCATTACGTCAACCCTCAAGATAGGAATTTGCTCATTTATATTCATTAAAACTCTGAAGAGTGAAATTTCATTAGGGAAAGTGCTTATGTTTTGACAAAGCAGTTTTCTGAGGTTCTTATTACAACTCCTGTACTTTTATTTAAAATTTGTATTGTAGGTAAGGAGAGTGATTACTAAGAAAACCTTTACGAAGAGACCTTTCAAATTGCAATGCAGTGGGAACTCTGCAGAAAGAGGCCTAGAACAGGGAGTTGTTATATAGAAGGAGATAAAACGGCAGCTAGCTCTCCCCTTTGTACCCACCTATGTGCCGCCAAGGTCACTTGCTTTGTATTGCACTTGAAGATACAATGAACTTAAAGCTATTGCTAGTATACAATAAAAGGTTCATGTCGTGTGCTACGTTCAAAATAAATGTTAACAAATTTTGTCTATATGCTATAGCATTGCCAGTCGCTTCCCTTGAAAATTAATTTGCAGCTCTCAACGCGATGCAACGCTTATCACAATACGCTAGTTAAATTATATGTTACATGTTGATCATGCACTTACCATTCGGAAATTGCGAAAGTTTGCGGAAAAAGGATCAGACAAAAGAAGTGGGTACCCTAAGCTCTAATAATTACTCATGCATTGAAACTATGCAAACGATGAGTTGGATCTAATCAGATTACCATAAAGTTTCCGATGTATCTCCTTCTAAATAACAACCGCCCTGCCTAGAAGAACAAGACAGACTCAGCAAAATATCCGCTAAGCTCAAAGAAGGAATCCCCTCAAAGCCATACTAAAGAGTATGCACTCTGCACGAAAGAAGAACAGGCAGCAGTTATGTAACACGTGGGTAAAACATTATCTCTGAAAAGTCTCAAGGAAAGGAAGCTATTCAGGCAATGTTGAAGAAGAAGAATAGAATGTTGAAAAATGGTAAAGACTTTGTAGGTAACAGCCTTAAGTAAATAGCCAGAGATCAAGGAAATAAATTATTTTTATGAATCTTTGTATAGAGTCGTTCTTTAATAGTCTTACTAATAAGTCTTTTTCTCATATATGCTGCAAGCGTATGTAATTATGAATTGACCCAGAGGAGTCTGCCGGCGCTCTGACCTCAATGAAGAATGGTAAACCCCCCTGGTATTGACGATCTGTCTATCGGCTTTTACAAGAAATTACGGCCTCTCATCGGTAACTTAGTTGTCGACTTCTTAAACTTTGGCTTTAGGAGAAAGTAGTCTGTCAACCTCTCAAAGTAGGAATTTCTTACCTTAATTCTCAAGTGTGGGCAAGATGCCGCTTTTTACTGAAGATCGATCTCATAGCTTATTTGTGACTATAATATAGGTGCAAAAGCCATTGTCTGTAGACTAAAACCGTTTCACCTTGGAAAATTGGCCCGACCTAAACTGGATATAGGACAGGGAGGTTCATAGGAGGAAATATTGGCTTAACTCTTGACGTCATGGATTATACTTCGGTAAAATATATGCCAGGCGTTGTATCAATTTTCACGAATCTTTTGTTCAGCTGAACTGTTTCTTGCTGCATAAGACACTTTCCTTCTGTAACTATAGGTCTGAGTTCCTTAAATGCGTCTCCACGTTTTATAATTACAGTACAGCTTTTGCCATTATTAGACTGGGTATTTTAGGGTTCTTTCAATTAATAGAGGTGTGCTAAAGATGTCCATTGAGCCCGTTCTTGTCTATAATTTGATTTTACTTTATCAGTTTAGAAGGGCCAGTGGTTTGAAAGTCAAATTCAATAAATCCACACTACATACTTCCTTGGCCCCTTTACAAGTACCAAGCCGGCTTTTAATTTATATAACTTGGAATGGATCTCAAGTTGCATTAAAATGTTTGGAATTTATCTTAGTCCTTATGATGATGAATCATGAACGTTTCCGCTCTAACTTTTTACCGAAACTGTCTAGACTACAAAGTAGGTTAAGATGTCGGTCGTTCAGAAACTTGAGGCACATTGGTTAAATCACTATTATCAAATCATTCGCCTTGTCTCAGCTTGTTTGTTTTAAGCCATGCCAAACCTTCCTTTATAATTGTATCAACGATTTGAAATGTCATTCACGACTTCATATGGTCGGAAAAACCTGACAAGGTTAAACGTTCGTATAAGATCGGTAGCGTAATTCAATGGGAACTTCAGGCGACCGAAATTCCTACCTTAAATTGTTTCAAAAGCTTATCGGTTCATAGCTTCTTTGGTGGTAGCAGTAATGGGTACTGAAAAGTACTTTTTGATTATCATCTTCGGTTTTATTGAAAAATGGCTTTGTATAAATGTAGTTGTAAGAGCGAGAACAATTTGGAATTTAATGTATATACTCATTGAAAAATGGGACGAGAAATTACTGCTTCTGGACAACTTCTTCCAAAATCTTCCTGCCATGAAAATTGTCAAGGACAGTGATACATTCCAGTATTGCTGCCTGGACTATTCCATTGTAGAACAGGAACCATAATAAGCTTCAAAGTTTCCTTGTGCCATAAAAAACAGCTAAATTCGTCCCTCAGCAGTAGGCGGCAATAATTAAGACCTGTTAGAAATCCCCATTTTAAGGTTAAACAGTAGGCCAATTGCGCAATGAAACATTCCCTTCTTGTTAACCTTGAAAAATCTTCCAAAAGCAACGATTTTTCCTACCAAAATCGTCCAAAGGCGTAGGACGAAATTGGAAGATGTAAAAACGTCATAAGGAACCTTCTGAAATCGTTCCATTTTTCACTGGATACATTCTCGTCAGTTTATCTGAAATAATAGCTTTATACAAATGAACGAAAAATTGTTTTTAACGTAACACTTTACTCAAAAGGTATTGCTTAAGTCAAGAACTTATTAGATGTAAATGATATTCCTCTTAGCTACTCTCATTTTAAATCAAATATGATCTGAATAACAGCTACGTCACTTTGTAAAGGGGTCCTATCAAGGCTATTCCTGCGTTCTGGAGACAAGCTGGCATGGGTGATGGTCATTCAAATTATGCTTAATTATACTTTAATGAGACTGTGAATTCTCGTTCTGTTTCACGTAAGTGCTACGGTATTCCTTTAACAAAATAGAAATTTAGAGGCTAAAATAAAATACTTCTAGTATCATCAAGTATATCAAACTGTTGAAACTAAGCAATATATCTCTAAAATTAAAATCATTGATTCGCCAAACTGCTCTTTCTGCCATATTTAGGAAGACTCTATTCAGCACTTATTTTGGGAATGAGAGTTCCCAGCTTCATTTATATTGGATGTAAAAAATAGAACTCATTCTATGCAGTTTCATTTAAAAAACGATATTTCATTCGATAATGGTGATTTTGTTTTTGTCATTCCTTCATCTTTTGATATCACATTTGAAGTATTTTATTTTCCAATCTAAAAGAAACGAATGTTTACCAACTATTGATAGTTTCTTAAATTCACTTAAAGTAAACACTACAAGTTTAAAAGCATATCGAAAATGTAAGCATTGCTCCTCAAGGAAGAAACAGAGTGCATTACAGCGATGGTATGATGCATTTGCCCCCAAATGTAGAGAATGATTTCTTTAATTATTCTTCGTTTTGATCTAGTACACACGGAATAAGCGTTGGGTTATAATCAATTCTTCTCCGATGAGGTTATTTTTATATAGTTTCCATTTGTAAGAAAAAAGGTGACGTTGAAATTGTTGATGAATTTACTGTTTCACAATGAAGTTGAATAAATGGAGGAAAAGGAAGAAAGCAAGGAAGAAACCACATGTACTGATTTCAGGGTAGTCTTTGATATTAGCCTCCATTCATGCGTCATTTTCATCAATTCGAATATTTTCTTCAATCTATACATAATGTGCTCGCTGTGTAAGGTCCCTGAAGATATCGAATCAGATTCCCTATTGCAGTTAGATGTAGTAGCACTAGAAATATCTCACCAAGGAAACACAAATTAAAACCCAAGTTGTGTGTAATAAATCATTAAAAAGCTTTGTGTATCCCCGGTAAAAACTTGATGCTTATGATTCACGATCAACAAGGTTTACAGCATACTTTAGCTAACATGGCTTTGAGGATCTAAATGATAGCAGCTGTTTGCATTGTTACATTCTTAAACAGGACTTTACCAGTATTAGGAACCTTGCCTTCTATTTTTCTCTAGCAATTAAATATGCAACTGTATGTTTTGTGGGACAGAGGGAAAAAAAGGTTTTCTATGTTGTGATCATAAATGGACAGGAACAAATCCTCTGTAAATGTCGCACATGCATGTTACAATGTGGATCACTGTAAGTAAGCACCACTTGTTACCCACAGAGTGATACATAACTTTTTGAGTAACTGTGTGCAGAATGATACTTGTCCCCGGTTGGAATGACAAGAAGCCCCATAAAAGATGTTTGTGTGTTTCCACAGTATGAAGCTTGATATTTCTAGTAGCTTACACTCACTCATATATGGCAGTAAGAATCTCAGTGTTAGCAATGATTGCATTGTAACGCTGTGAACAGATATGTGCCAGAAGTAAGGTGTTTATCTGCCATTTTCTACAGGTATTTGAAAAAATGGGATGTGCTTGGGAAAATATAAAGGCACACAATAGTGGGAGGGAGATGCATGAAGCGGACTGTTTTTATGTAGCGACGGTAGCTGGACAGTTAGTGCTCATTCAGAGGTTCAATACATATCAGGGAATTTTACATAAAAGAATTAACTACAAGTGCATTGCCAATGTGGGGCACTCATACCTATCACCACTTGGGTGTCAGAGGATGTACTTACTTTTTGAAAGTGAGTGTAATGTTACTCATCCCCAGTTGAATGTTTAGATCAAGTTATATATTCAGTGTGTGTGTGTGTGCGTGTGTCTCTAGTGGGTAGATTGATGTTCACTTGTAACAAGCACTCGGAATAACATGGCACTGATGATTCCAGTATCAACAACTGACTGGTTTGCACCGTTTTTGAGGAGGGCAGTCCAAACAGTAGGAAGCGTACCTTTGTCTGTTGACATTTTTAAGCGGTAGGGTATGTTTTGCGTTGAGGTTGGGCGCATAAAACAGACTTTGTTTATTTTGTGACTGTAGGTGGACAGCTAATGGTTCACTTAGACGCTTTGAAATATCAGAAATTTCCATATTTAATTCTTTTGACCACACCAGCATTGACAGTGTGAGGCACTGTTACTTATTCTCACTTGGGTGTTCGAACGTGTAAACACGTTTTAACAGTGGGTATAATGTTTGTAATTCTCGGTTTGCTGCAAAGAAGAATGACAGATTTTTGTGTGTACCCCACTGTGCAGCTTGATGCTTACTAGTAACAAGTAGTTAGGCCTACCTGATAGTGATTTGCTCAGTGTTAACAACTGATGGGTTGTAGTGCCAATGTGAGGCTCTCTTACTTATAACCGCTTTGGTACAAAGAGTGTACACGTTTTTTTTCAGTTAATATGAAGTTAGCTATTCCCAGTTGGATGCCAAGAAGCGTGATAGGCGTGTTTGTGTGCCCCCGCTGTGCAGGTTGATGTTACAAGTACCATGTACTCAGACTAACATAGCAGTAATTATCTCAATGTTTATTTATTATATATATATATATATATATATATATATATATATATATATATATATATATATATATATATATATATATATATATATATATATATATATATATATTTCTTCAACCAGGGTAACCCTTTCAGTTCCATTGGACTCTTCTTCCACGGAGCCCTGGGTGCAAGGTAAAAGAAATAATTATGAAAAGTAGTAAACCTATAAAATTGATATAAGAACGTTACAAACTGCAGATTAAGTCAGAATGAAACACAAAAGGGTCCAGGAACATAAAACAGTAAGGTGAATTAAACAGGTAAAACATAATAAATACCACAAAAATACGACAGTGGTCCAATAAGAGGTTTATGAACATTTGGCATTCTTAGCTTAAATGTAAATTGTATTGACTGTAAGTACATTGCCAATTTAAGGCACTGTTACTTACCTTCCGTTGAGTGTCAGAAGCTGTAAACAATTTACAGAAGGAAGAATGTTACTTATCTCCAGTTACATGCCAAGAACTATGAAGATTCTGCGTGCCCCCGCTTTCCTGTGTGAACCATGATATTCTTCGGTAGATAAACCCTGCCTTAGATGAGAAGCTAATCAACAAAAGTATTATAATAGCTAACAATCAAGAAAGACATATCCTTAACTACGGATTAAATTTTGTTTAAATTTGGACTTTACCACTGATTGTTGTCTTGCATGCCATATTCTGTAAGCTCTCTTGAAATATCTTCTCCTCCAAGTTAAAATGAAAGAACCTATCGGCACATTGGTGAATATGATATAGGTCCATATATAAATATAAGGTGACCTCAGAATCATAGTGAGCTTTATTGATGCATGATACCTATTTGTTGTTGTTTCAAAGGTGATGAGCTAAAATCAAATGAGAAGTACTGTAACTTAAATGCCCGGAGGAAATCCATTCACATATATGATTACACATGTTTTGCCTTTTAACTGTCACTTATCAGGAACTAAGGTGTCGTAATGATCAGATGAATGATGCTTCAGCTTCCATACTTTAGATACAGTTTGTTAGCATTTTCATGCACTTTTTAACATACTATCGAACAGGCCAGTTAAGTGCTATAGGACTTCATGAGAACGTTCGCGCAAATGTATGCACATGCTTATTGCGTTTTTCAAAAATAAAGGTTAAGAGATTTTGGCCTAGAGGTCCATATTAATGTATCATTATTGAGAACATAAGAGTTTCTTTAATGGCACTTAGTTATCCATTTGTTGATGTTAGGGGCTGCTTTTAATATTCAATCATTGTTCTATTATGCCAGTGATGAGTTCGAAAAGGATCTGTTTCCTTCTTCGCAATGGTTTTCATCTTTGCTAAGTTAGAAATACATGGTTGCTTGTTCTGCAAACAAACACAGTTTTTTTTTTCCCATGGTTGTTTGGTGAATTGTTCTCACAGGGTCACATTCGTTTTGAAAGAAGATGTAAAATTAGCAAACTGATTAGCTTTGATTATTACTGGATTGCTATATCCCCGTGCTTTTGATATTATTTGAAGTTTCAAAGCTTTCTTGTGATGTCAAAAACATTAACTTGTTCATGATTGAGGAGGTGGGGAAGGAAGTTGGCTAGGGGTTCATCGACAGATGAAGCAGAGGAGTATAAAGTGGGGGCCTACTACCCTTTTGATATAATTTCTGTGTTTTTAGTGGAAACCAGCTAGATATAATATTGTGCTAAAATTACTAGGTCCCACTTGATGCATTATTGAGAAATAACTCAATGTATACCGATTCATGACAGAAATATACTGAATCACTGCAAAAAGCAAACGACTGTCTGACAAGAAACTATGACGAAACTGTATGGAGCTCTAAGCATGTCGGAAAGTAACGTGTCCTAAAGGAGTACGCAGGAAAGGATGTACCTGTGTGATACTCTTATCACAGGAAAATGGATAAGGGGAGGGGTTGTCCAATTTTTGCTATGTGCAACCAATTTATGAAGAAGAAGCAAGAAGTGCAATCCTCAGAAATTTTAATCCGTGTGAGAGAATGCACAAATTATCTTGGGGAGCACAAAAATGATTTTTCTTCATCATCAATATAAAGTAAAGATTAATGTCAATCTGATAATTAATAGTTTTCGGGACCGTTCGAAGTCGTCCCTGAGAACGCAGACATGGTTAAGTTCGAGTGATTCCTGAAAGCATTTAGACAGTTATCCCTATAAAAAGTCAGCTGCCTCAATATGTTGATCTGCTTTGGCTCTTAGAAAGAAGAGATATTTCTGTATTTCCGGGCTAAACCTTTTAATGTGCACTTGTCAACTCTGCCGGGCACCATTCTTGAGGTTGGTGAGATGCCTCACCCAAACAAAAAATGATTGATAAGAACATTTTATTTTTAACAAATATTCAGTTCAGAAATTCAAGAAAAGTGTTCCATTTGCATTTGCAGCGACCTAACACAGACATAAATTTCTCAAAGTGGAACAGTTGTCGCACATCGCCTAAGATGATAACTCTTCGTGTTTACCTAGTCACCCAAGAAACCCGCTAAGCAATTAACATTTCAAACGCATATTCACTTCTTAGCTTCGCCAAAGATTGCACCATTTCTAACGTAGGCCTCCTTACATAAACGTTTCCCAAAAGGGAAGGGATAGCACCCTTTCTCCTTTCCTAGGAACCAGCTCGTAAGTAATGCACATTGACGAAGTAATGGCATCTTTTCAGCATAAGATCAGCTCAAAGTATTTACAAAGATAGACCCATTTTGCATCCAGGCTATCTTACATGAACGAAAGTTTCCCACAGAGAAGACCATTTCCCGGTGTAAATTTTCCAAGAGCGAAACCCTGTGTATGGTAGACAAAGGAAGATCCCCAGTGTGGCAAATATCGCAGGAATGCCGGGGCTGTAGTATAAATTTAATGGTCAAAGTTTGAATGTGAGGTCAATCCATTGTACACTGTAAAAAAGGTCTGATCAGAGGGACACCGAACAGACATCTGGTAAAAAAATTTTACGAGATCTGGTTCCACAATAAACCAATTCTGGTAAATTCTGAACCAAATCTAGTCAAATAATTGATCACTTTCTGTTCGGTGCCCCTCTGATCAGATTCGGTTCAAATTGGACCAGACCTTTTTTAGAGTGTAGGTACTTGCATGTACTATCGTAGATTTGCGAACCGTCAGCCAGAGCCGGGAGCCTGATAATGGAGTAATTAATGTTGTGTCCATCGTCCCTGACATCCAGTGATCTAACTACCCCTTTGGTGAAGAGGAAGTCACCAACAACATCACGGGGCCACATCTATAAATGAAGAAGTGGAAGCAAGGAAATAACGAAACCGTGTCGAAAGTACGGCTCTCCTGGGGGAGTAGGGACAGGGGTCTGGCACTGGATTTATTTAAAGGTTCAAACACAATTCCTTCCCGTGGAGGTTAAAGAACGAAGTTTCTGAGGTAATTTCAAAATTGTGAGGATTAAAATGAAGCATTTAACTACAACCATTTACACTTGATATGCACTAAACGGTCCACACGTCACAAATGTTTTTGTTATGTACAAAATTTCATCAGAGGCCAAACAACTTGATGAGTCAGGGAGTCAGGAGGTCGTGGTGGGAAGGATGAATGATGGTTGCAGTTGTGTTGGGTCTAGCAACAAGAATTTTACATAAGCTGTCATATCGGTAGAAAGCATCAGCGAAAGGTGGGGATGAATCGTGACGAAACATTTACTTTAAGATATGTGGAATTAAACAATTGTTGCTGAAGATGGGGGAAAGGGTGGATCCTTTCCCTACAGTTGAATCAAGAAGGGTCCCTGAGGATATTATTAGTGAATGACTAGCTGTCACCTGTGTGATTTACACTCTTTTTGCAATGGGTATGGAGTCCTCATCTGTGATGGGTGGATGCTTAGCGCGCCAAATAAATGAGTTTTTAACATGTCAGTAGTGGAACTGACAAATTTCTTGATTAAGACTAGACAAAGGTTGGACCTCTTTTCACTTCATCTCAAAAAGGATTGCCCGGTGTTTTTGATGTAATTATAAAATCAAATCTTTGTAGAAAGCTAAAAGGCTTCCAATCGTTCTTAGGGAGAGTCACCCCTGCCCCTGCAGCGCCCCCGCTAGTTACGCTATTGCTCTCAATTTCATCTTATACCCTTTATGTGAAGTCCTCGACTTAGTGAGTGATTATGCTCCTATATTGGCTACGATGGCATTAGGCTTAATTCCCCTCCCCTCCCCTTTCTTTAACAAAAACAAAAATATTTTAAATTTGGGACAGAATCAGGTTCAGTAGTTGACCCCATGGAAGTGAATCAGGTGTGCGAACATTTATAATAAGAAGGGTGCACCATTACAGTATTTTTAATAGGGCAGATCGAAACAGTCCTTAGTCTAATACTAGCGAAACTGATGGTAAAGCACACTCAATAAAGGGTGAAAGAACTAGGGTAACACCTAAAAATGCCCGTCAGTCTCCTCAGTTGGCTTTCAATAAATAGGCAGACATCTTCAATGTATCCCCAGACGAGGAGAACAAAAGATGCCCATGATTAGTATCAGTAATACCCTTACACTCATGAAAATGGCAAGTAACATGCAGAATGAGGACAGATGCCAATCTCAAGTCAACGGCACACTTAACGTGTATCCACGCTTTGTTGGTGAGTTACACAACATAGAAGGACCCATAATTCCGATAGTTTATGTACTAACTTTTTAAGCAATTTAAGAAATGGGATCGTTAGAAAAATATCCCGAGTACCCCTTTAAAAGCCAGCTTCCCCAATCGGCGCCGTCAACGGATGTGGGTGTGCATGCATCATTTTGTGACGCTTGACATGTAAATACGATATTTCAAGATGGCAGGAATGTATACTTTTCATGCTTGGCATATAACACTATCATATTGAGAGAAAATGCCTATTGTTTTCAGTGGAGGTCAGAGGTCACTTTAGGTAATCAGAGGTCAAAAACCTTGAAAACACGATATTTCAAGATAGGGATCATGGAAACTTTTCATACTTGGTAATAGATGTGTTACTTTGAGAGAGAGAACCCTATGGGTTTGTGGGAGTTCGAAGGTCATATGAGGTCATCAAGGGTGTAACTGCGAAACCTCATAAACTAATAGACAGTGGGCATTGCCTCCAAAATGTGTCCGGCGTTTCTTTTTTATTAAATTTTTGTTGGGATCAAAGGTCATGTGAGATCAGCAGAGGTAAAAAACATGGTAAAAATGAGATAGTCAAGAAGTATAAATTTGATGGATGAATCTCAGTGTAACGAAGCACTAATTTCGGCAAGAACTCGCTAAACTTTGGGGCTTTCTGGATAAGTAACTTATTTACTCAGGAAGGAAGAAAACGAGCAGGAATAGACCACTCTAGTATGTTTGTTATCCGGGTGAATTTATAAAAAAAAACATCTTGACCGTGGATAAGCTGGTACAAAGACCAAGCAATATGTGTGTACAAATGGGATTGTACAAACTGTCACTTAAAAAGAAAATATTACTTGTTTGGTAAATGTTGCAGTTATTGTACGGTAGCTATGCAGCAGTCATCATTTCCATTCGTTTGGTATCGCATGCCTCGATCATGCACTCTTCAATAATGATAGAAAAACATATTTGTTTGAGGATTGCATTGACAGTCAATAAAACAATAGATTTTCCTTCATCGTTGAAGATTTATGGATATTTGTTCAGTGCCGCCTGCAGGAGGGGGGGGGGCGTGGTGGGAGGCGGGTGTGGCACATGCCCCCAAATCGGTATCGGCACGTGCTTGCCTGGCACCGCGGCCCGCCCTCAAGCACGCACGTCTGCTCGCCTAGATCCCTGGCAGTTCCGCTGCTGGGCAATTCCAGTCTTTTCCCTACTGGGACATTTCCCGAGTCCCGGTAAGGAAGCGTAGGTGTGTATGGGTGGGTATATATGTGTATGTGTGTAAGTGCGTGTGTGTGCATCTGTATGTGTTTTATGACGCTTGCCATGGCTTGTAAACGCGATATCTTAAGGTAGGAATGATTGATACATTTCATATTTAGTAAATAGATATATAATATCAAGAAAATGGAGCCTACTGTTTTTGGTGGAGGTCAAAGGTCATGTCAGGTAACCAGAGGTAAAAAACTAAAACCTTACAGACAGGATATTTCAAAGTAAGAAGCATACTTTTCAAACTTGAACAGGGAAGAGTTATTGTCAGGAAATAAACCGTATTATTTTTGGTAGAGGTCAAAGGTTATCTGAGGTCACTGAAGGCAAAACTTATAAGCCCTTGGGACTTGCTAGTAAGCATGATATCTCAAGAGAGAAATGATTGATACTTATATCATATACTTATATATCATACTTGATATATCGGTCATACTTGACATATCGGTTTATCATATTAAGAGAAAGACCACTGTTGTTCTTTGGTGGAAACCAGACGTCGTGCAAGGTCACCAGAGGTAAAATAAAAACTCTGTAATATACCACAAGATAGGGAGCATGGATGCTTTATAGTAAAAATGACCGCTACTGTTTTTGGTAAAGCTCAAGATCATGGTATTTTACCAGAGGACAAAAACGTAAACCCTTGTAAAAATGATATCTCAAGTTAAGGATGATGGGTAGTTTTAATACTTAGTATTTAAATTTATAATATTAAGAGGAAGAATACTTTAGTATTTGGTGGCGGGTGGAAGTCATATAAAGTAATCAGAGGTCAAACACAGAATCTTTTAAAACACAATACCCAAACGTAGCAGTCGAGTATACTTTTCATACTTGGCTTGTGGTTGTGTTATTGTCAGAAAATGAACCCAATACTTTTTGATCGTGGTCAAAGGTTACACGATGTCTCCGGATATGAAACACCAAAACACGTTGAAATTTTTTTTTGTAAATGCAATAGCTTAAAATGCAAAGATTGATAGCTTTCATTTCTTTTCGGTAAGGAATCACTTAGCCGTTGGGATTTCTGGTTTAATAAAAAAGACGTTTAAGCAATATATTGCTGTAGGGTTGGGTTGAGGTGTCTTTTCGACTGAGTGATAGAGCATTTTTTTAAGCAATTTCTATCATAAGTCGTTCTGAAACCTTAAAAATTTTCATAAATTCTTCTCAAAATATCAAAATTATTACACGCTCTGCGTGCTCCTAGTTACAACTCATCCCTGTGGGTATACCAGTACCGTCTCAGACGTATTCGCACTATTCATCGGTGAGGGCTATTCGACTGATTGTTCGTGTCTGTATAGGGGTGATTGCAGAGGAGCACATGTGGTAAAACATATCTTAGAAAGTGTATCTTGAGTAGTGGTCCTTCTAGACTTTCACATGTACGGAAGGAGCTCGTGGAGAGGAAGAAGGAGCAGGAGGGGGTAGGGGTATTCAAACTAGTTCGAGGCAAACGTTTTATGAACGCATTGTAGGGCACAACAGGGCAGGAAGAAGCCATTCGAAAAGGACATACGTCCTCATGAAATCCTTTACGTATGTCATCAACGTGTAATTTGAAACCGTAATATTGTATTTCAGAGTGGTAAGCTTTGTAACTCATCTTCGCATGCTGCTCCCTTTTAAATATTTCTGGGGTAACTACATAAAAATGAAAAGGCGTTTTTACCAAATTGAAATGGCACACTATGTTGAATACAACCTCCATAATTATGTTCACACTTCAATTCTGTCAATATTCTTGACAAGTGAAACATGCTGTGGCTGGACGAAAGTACCTGAATGGGATATGATATTTGTGACTTGATATTCACTCAACAAAGTATCAGGTGAAGAAAACTTCAGTTTGACTCACTACTTGAAGATGAGGTGACTTGACGACAAGGTTGAAATTCGCAAACAATCAATGAATTGAGACCTTTAAGCAGAAATTCATTTATCTTAATTTGTTTATTTTATTTTAAAAAGTCACACAATCAATATCTGGGGTTGTATATAGCAGTGAGAAAGAACGACCGTTTGGTCTGGGTATTAAAGCACGGAGGGGCATATAATCCACTACGACGTATATCTAAATGCATAATTATATATATGCATTCATCTTTTCACATAAGTGTCATGAAAACAACCTTTCCTTAACCACCCAACCATTGCAAAGATGTCTCCCACTAATAGATGTCAGCACAAATCTTAACAATCAACAACAGCCTATAGGGACCATACCTCGCCTTTCACAATGGTCAACACCATAACGGTAGGTAACGAGAACAAACACAAACAGACATTTGTCTGCTCAGTTTTTATTTGAAAGTATTTTGTACACCAGACTGTTAATCCCCTTTTCTATTTTAAGTCAGAAAACCAATTGTAAAAGAAGAACAGTAAAATCACAATCTAATTCAGATTTTGATTAAGTATAGACATTCTTCTGTTATCTGTAGTGGCCTAGTGGTCCTTGAGTCGGAGTGTATGGTCGTAGCATGCAGAACGCGATTATTTCATAAGGGTGACTGGTAGAGCGTAATATATTTGGGCAGAGACTTATTGGTACAATTTACTTACAAATTAAAATATGTATATTTACGACTTTACAAGCGAAGCTTAAGACCACCTTTTTGTTAATGGTATAGGAAAACATCAACAGTGACGAAGATGACGCAGTGTAACTAACATTTAAAACTAGAAGACTACAGAAGGAGATACAAGCATTACTTCTGAAAATTTCTACCCGGATAATCCCCTTCCCCGGGACCACTCGGGGATATCGTGTCACAGCAAGCATTATACCGTCGTTGTTGACCTCTTTTAAAAGTAGCAGGATTTTAATTAGGAATTCATATATAAATGAATATTATGGTCTGGCTATTATATATATTCAGTGAGACTTGTTTGTTATTATTAACGATTAATAATACAATTTTCTTCACGATATTTCAATTTCTCCTTTTTTATGTTGTATTGTACAACTGAGAAACATAATTTTCTGTAAGAAATCGCCATTGCCAGCTTCAATTTATATCAATTAGACCTGCAATAAAGGATAAACACAAATTTGCTTTGAAAAATTCGGAATGCTCCATTCAAAGGATAGGTATATAAACATTTCACAGCATTTTAAACATGCACTTTCCTCAAATTGTTGAAGCAAAAATTCCCACAGTGTAAGTAAACGTTTGGCAAAATGTGTATTGTGAATGTAAAAATTTAGAAATAGGTGTTATTAAAAGAATTAATTGGCGGTATGTTTAACCAGTGTTGGGTAAAGAAATTCACTTAAACCATTTCACCAATAGTTGGTCAATAGGTTTTTCGGTTCTTTTGCCCAACATTGTACAAGTGACTGCCCAGGTTGGGCACATTTAATTTTACCCAACCCTTTTAACCAACTTTTTTTAGAGTGTAGCTAAGGTACATTACTTATGGGACACCTTCATGCAAGGTTGAAAACCATATATGGCATTAAGTACCAACATAGACAGGCCCCGATCAAGAGGGCGACTTTCCTGGTTCCACCCTCTTCCACTTTCAACACCACTCTATTTTAACGTCAGAGAGTTGCATTGCAATGTGCATCTATGCTTATTTTGATTACCAAATGCTAAGAAATAACATTTAAGTGTCTATATTTCAAATT
Organism: Holothuria leucospilota; assembly: GCA_029531755.1. Taxonomy (NCBI): domain Eukaryota; kingdom Metazoa; phylum Echinodermata; class Holothuroidea; order Aspidochirotida; family Holothuriidae; genus Holothuria; species Holothuria leucospilota. Next base: position 106,549 of record JAIZAY010000062.1, on the reverse strand, counting down.
TTACCCTAGCACCCCCATGAAGACTTCTCATGAAGTTGCCACCACCTACCCCCCCCCCCCCGTGAAATCCCAGATTTGGTATTACGACTCCTGCCTTCGCTCTGTATTTTCTAAAATGATGAGACGTTAATTAACGATGCAAAGGTAAATAAAACATAACCCTTGTCCTGCATGTCAACAAGCAAACCAATAGATAGAATCAGTAAATCGCGGCACTCTTTTAATAGCACTCTTCTGCAGGAAGTTAAGGATACAATAACAAGTTACTTTTATTGGATGGAGAAAGCATGAAGATAATTACAATGGCAAAAGCAATTCAATCGAGAAGAAATCGTAGAGTCACATTGATCAAACCATTGCTTCAGAAAGGGATATACTACCTTCCACTTAGATATACTACCTTCCACTTATTATTATTATACACCGAAGTTGTCTTGGGATTGAATTCACCTATGGCGATGGTCTTTGAACGTTTAAGCATATTTTGAGCTAGTAGCAGATTTATCACAGTCTCTAGAAGCACTGCATACTATGAGTCTATTTATTCAAGAGCCACAATTGCAACCTTGTGTCAGCTTTGTTAATCCTAAAGAGGACCTGAAGGACTTTGTAAAGGGCAAAGCAAATGTTAGGAAACCTACAATGTTTTCTAAATATTTGTTTGCTAGGACGTCATGTTTTTCAAGGTATGAGCTTAAAAATAAGTGGTTGTGCAGTAATATGTACTTTATAGTTATAAACACAGCGAATGGACTTACCAGAATGATAAAGCCTTGCTCGCAGGTGAATAGTGCGTTCTATTTTCCATAGAGGTATTATTTCACGCACAAAGTTCGGTAGATGCCCTACATCATACTCGTATGAATCGCGTGGGTGCAGGGAGAGTAGTGGTCTTGGGGATTGAGGGCTACTGCCCCAGTCAATAATATGCGTATAAAGTATGTTTCCACATCGCCTTAGAGGAACATAACTTTTTGCAGGCCCAAGCTGGGGTTTTCAAAGGGGGGGGGGGTCGATAAATCCGTTTCACATAAGGTTTAACGTCCCAGTCCCAGTTTCCAACCAATTGGTTCAAGTCGAGACGACCACGGCCTTTTTTCCAGTTGTGGCTCACTGGCTTGTTTTCCCTTCTCCATTGCTTATGCTGAACACCAAGCACAAAGGCAGTAGGTTCCATTTTTAAAATCTTTGGTATGACCCGGCCAGGGTTTGAACCCTAGACCTTCCGGCTGCAAGTCGGATGCTCTAACCACTTGGCCACTGCAGTCGGTGTGGAAGACCATTTTCAGTAATTACTGTGATACACAACTAGCATCGTAGCACGAAAAACATAAAAATCCGAATCTTTCCCCTAACCCTAACTCTATCACCAAAAATAGCCCTAAAAAATAAGAATAGTCTTTAAGGTGGTCGTACCAAGAACCCCAGAACAAGGTATTAAGGGTCTATAATCTCTATTATATAACACCTTATTAATTTCTCTACATTTGATTGGAGGACTGGTGGTCACATGCCATTGGTGATTCGGCACTATCATCAAGATTGTGGTGCTCGACCGTTGGTTAGTATATACTAACCCACGGTCGTTGGTTAGTATATACTAACCAACGGCAATGACGTCACCGATCATTGCAGTACGTACAAGCTATGCCGCGACTCAAATTGGGGACCGTACATTGCATATCGTACGTAATAGGCACGTAAACGCGTATCGAGCAAACGACAAACCATGGAGCTGTGCTACACGGACAAACACGAACCATCGTGGCCTCAAAAACACAACTTTAACCAACGACTAGATCAAGGTTGATAGTTATAAGGTGTTATATAAAACAAATAATGAATGTTTTTCATTCGTGCGATAGTATGAATTATATTTCATTCGTTGAAAGATTTAACATTCTATTCAACTCGGCTTCGCCTCGTTGAATAGAACGTTCAATCTTTCAACTCATGAAATATAATTCATACTATCGCACTCATAAACATTCATTATTTGTATACTACTGTACCATGCATGTACTCGAAAGCTCTTGTCCAAAATTATCTATTTATGTGTAAATCACTCCACGGTATCTTATCATTAACAGTTTCTGTAGCAAATGCTTAGAAACTCCAGCAAAGATCAGTAATTACTGTACAAGCCATGGGTATCGGATGCACGAAAACTTTTATGCTTCACTTCTTGCTTTTCCTGGAGTTATTATATAATACGTTATTGCTATTCATCAGATGGGAAGTGCCAACAATAACGAATGCTCACTAGAAGAGCGAACTTTTGCACTGAAAAACACTTATCATTACAGTTGCATGTAGGCCCTGCACTGAGAATTTTTAATTTCCGAGCAATATGTGTCTACCATGAAGGCGATTCTGAAACAATATTGTTAGGTAATCCTCCGAGACTTTCGATTTTCATGAAATTTGTGTTCCTCCTTAATCACGATGATGCCTCCAAAATAATCAGCATATTTTTGAAACCTTTCTCTAAAAAATGCTAATACCTTTTAGGCGGTGTTGGATATCAGCAGTGGGGTTGTAATTGCGATAAAAGTTTGATAGTTTGCGTAGCATTTGCAAAAACAAAAAGTCAGTAGCTTTGATTAGAAAAAAATCTGCAATCTTCGAAACCAAACAGATCTTTGGTTGGAACAGTGGACCCTATCGGAAATGATATGCACTGCATTGCATCCACTCCTTCTACCCGACCAAATGATCACATTCCACCTCACCTCGTTTGTCCTACCGGGTACCGCCAGACAAGTACAAGAAATTTGCAAAGGATAGACGTTTCTAATGTAATTTTTTGCCAAAATTGTGAAAGAAAAAACTCTACGAATGTTGGATATCTATGGAAGAAACTGCATTCCATAAAAGCAATTACATGTATGCTCTGTCGGGGCGACCGTCTGCCGTGCGTATTACATACTTCATCGCATCATGCGTGACTGGGGCTCTTCGACTAACTTCACCCATTTTGACATGATCTCTTCCTACGCAATAATCTGGGTTGATGTCCAAACTTGGAAAGTCCAAAAGTGCCTAACCTACAGAATCTTTTAACTCTAAAGCATAAGAGTAACACTGCAGCTTTTGTCTTTTAGGAATTAATCACCACTTTTTGGATAAATTCAGCAATCCAAATGGTCTTTAGTTACAACAAATCGAAGTCTCAAAAACAAATGCTTTTTCTTCTGTCCTGCATAAGTTGTTAGTGTGGGGACAAATTTGGTATCCTTAACCCCATCTAGATCGCGGGAAACTGTTTTCTAAAACAACACCTTGTCTCTACAGTTCTACGAGGTCTGTCAAGGGAGAGACCTCAAATATGGTAGAAGGGGATGTCAAACTGTAATTTAGGTTCAGGGGGCGGTCACACACACAGCCTTAATCGCCCCCTAAAAATATTAAGGAAAATAAAACCATTATTACAATTTTCCGAAACTCTGCATCAGACAAAACCAAGACAGTAATTACAGTGAAGAGAATGGGTATATGCCGAACCAAATTTACATATATCCTAGTTTTGCGATTCGAAAGAAATCGAGTCCATATAATATCACGCGGGGAAAAATTGCGATGTTAGGATAAAGACCCCAAGAAATAATGGTTATCATGGTAACCTATTTTTCATATGGAATGTGTTCAATAAGCGATACAACCTGCAGTGGAGACATTGCAGTCCGAAAAGGATGACGAACCACCCGAACTTTTTAAGGAGGGTTCGACATCCAAAGGGGTTTCAATTTCAAAAATGACCACAAATACTAACTTGAAGAAAAGTAAAAAAAAAGTTTTAAAAGATCAACTGGCTCAGTCTTGTGCTCAAGGTCTTGAAGCTTGTCTGTAACTCTTATTGTAATGTAGCGATTATTCGCCAATCTGGATACTAGTTGTATCTTTGTGGCGGTTATTCGCCTATCAGAAAGGTTCATTGGAGCTGGCGATGTAGGTATGGCGGTTATTCGCCAATTGTAGGCTATGGGCGTAATCTTAAAGGTGATCAGTCGTCTTGAAATATTCTTTGTGACGTCAGCCTTTTCTTGACATGTTTCTGCAGTCGTCACTGTTCAAGGATACACCGTACAAGTAGCTATGATGACATCGGTATAGCTAGTAGGTATACAGCTACAAGCCGTCTCTTCTTGCTTACCGATTAGCTATACCATGCTTGTACGGTGTATCCTTGAACAGTGACGACTGCAGAAACATGTCAAGAAAAGGCTGACGTCACAAAGAATATTTCAAGACGACTGATCACCTTTAACCCTCGTCGTAGACAGTGATCATACAATAGAGCTCAATGAAACTTTCCTCAAAATGGTGGCACTATCCACGAATAGGAAAATGATGGGAGTACGATTCTGAGTCCTGGTTGTGGAATCCTCCAAACTAACAAATAGTAAAATGCGCACTGGAAACGTACGGCTAAAATCGCATCATCGCTCACACACTGAATATGGTGCACCCTAGGTAAAGGTATTCTATCACGCAGTAGCCGGTCACAGGCACTATAGAAACCTAGCATAATATAGTGGGTCCTACGCTAATAGTAATACGTTCACACGCTAGGCCTAGTTTTGCCTACATCCACACAGGAACTCTTGCGTTGCGAAATGTAACGTTAAAAAGCTAATATGAATAAATATGCTAATTCTTGCACATTTAGTATGAAGAATATAAGAATATAGCTTTCACTGATTCTCTTAGAAAGTTTATCATTTATCGAACAACTCGGTTTTCGACCGAAAAGCAAGGTTTCTCGATAATCTCTATTTTTCGATGAATAAACCATGTTTTTCGAAAACCGTGTTTCTCGAAAAACTCTGTTTATAGATCGATAAACCTTGTTATTGATAGACATGTTTTTCGCTCGGAAAATCGAGTTCATTTGCAAAGAACACTGCTTTTAGTCGATTATTGCACATTAGGCTTGCCATAGCCGCGCCTTTGCAACATGCCTTGACAGTTTTCCTTCACAACTAGCCTAATTGTTGGAAAATTATATGTTAAAACGGACGCAATAGGTAGGCTGGTCACCCCACACTTCGTCCTCTTGTCTTTATAAGGGGACTGTCATAGTGTTTGGATAGGCCTCACAAAAGCTATGCTTGCCGGACATTTGTGGGGTTCTGACGTTACTTAATAAAAAGTTTGTCAAACTGGAAGAGACTGAGGCATAATCGAAATAAGTAGGAAGTGTCAGTTTTGACTGTCCCACGCTACAAGCCCCTTAAAGTGTATTCCAAATGTTTCAGTTGCAACACTTACAAATATTACACATGAGAACTAAACCAGAGAACCAATAGATACTTTTATCAATAGTTCATAATTGATTATTCATTATTAGAAGTACCACGCGATTAAACAGAACAAGAAGGCATTAATGTACCCCGGATGCTTAGGTGGCATCTCGCTCGCCTCGTCTCATAGAAAGTAAAATGAAGATTTAAAATAACGTTTAAAAACTAGCCAACTAGCCAACAATTCTTATCGATCCTATTCTGGACATGTCTTTTATAGGCTAAAGGATAACTTAAACAATGTCACAACTTGTGAAACTTAGATCTTTCCTCGGAATTTTTTGGCAGATTAGAGTGGAATGAGGGGACAACGTTTTTAAGTGGGCCACCACAATGAGTTGGCGTGTAGTGTACCAAAGCCCCTTTTAATAAAAATGCTTTCCATATCAGGTGCATAGCCAGGAGACAAATTCAGATTAAGGAAAACTCGGCTCAATTCAGGGGGCGAATTCAGGTTGAAATATCGAGGCTGCGCATGAGGCAACGAGAGAGCGCTAAGCGCTCCCCTAACGCTGCGCACTGCCATAGACGTAGGGGGTGTGGTTAAGGGGGCTGAAGTCTTCCTTAAAATTACTTCCCTTAAAATACTTTCCCTAAAAGTTGGGTAATATGCTGCTATTAATTTTCGGGCACTGCATCGGCAGATCACCTCTTTTACAATTTCGGGCATGTCACAACAGTTCCCCCCCCCCCCCTATCAAATTAGGCTCCTACGCATATACGCACTACAATGGAAGAAATATAGTCCTAACCAAAATGTTTTTCGGCCCTCTTCATGCAAGCATTTTACGATGATCAAATGATCATCGTATTGGATTCTTGTCATATCCTGTTGGAGACTTTGAATATAATTCCATTAAAAGTCATTCATTTTGAAAGAACTTAACCCTGGATCCTCACCTAAAGACAAAACTTTCTGTGCGTCCATAGCAATTTTTGGAAGCTTTGCGGGCTATGCAACTCTGTAAGTCAAGTTGTGCAGAAATGAGCTAGCCCCAAGGTTGCTACATCAAACTTTAATATTGTGCAAATTTTTGTCGTGGTAAGGATAATAGCTCACTGTACAAAACACCCCCTCCCCCCCATTATCCGGCTTGAGCCCTTGTGGCACTCCTTGGCTACTAACTGTTTATCTCCTCAATCAGTCCCTATCCTTCTTGCATCTCTCATTTTGTACAAATGGCATTAAAATTCCACTCCCCTTCAAAACTCCCTGCCATCCAGTTTCCCCTCCTTGCACTGGAAAAAATTGCCTAAGATATACTGCTTATCTGATTAAATGTCATTTAAGGATAACATAATACTTCATCTGGTGCCCACAATTTGCAAACACCCCAAAGTTTCCTATGAGAACAACGTCTGGAAGGAAAATTGCGCCTTCGTTGTCGTTCGTCTTTTTTAACTTACCCCAAAATTTCCAGAACAATATCCTGGCTTAGTGCTTGCTACAGTGTTACTGTAATTGCCGGGAAGTAAGACTCTTCCGTCTCAGAAAAATGACCAAAATGCTCCTGTTGTGGCAAACTTTGTCAGCCCCAGTTGGAGAGGCTATCTCATCCCGTCGGAAAAATCCTGGAGCCACCACGTAAATAGGACAGTCTATTAAGGCTAAAAACGAGAACCGTCAATGTTGTCTAGGAATATTGAAAAAGGGTACATTGTCACAACCCTACCGCCAACCTCAACATCAACCTAGGCAGAATTCTTTCTTGCCGTTTTACAGTGCTCCGGTACCCTTGAGTGTCTGGCCTTGTAATATTATAATATAGTGTATCCCTACATCAGTAGCAGATCTCTTATCGAAGTTTTCTCATTCTTTTAGAAAGGCGTAAGCAGTGGCTTCTGTTTGAAGTATCGCCAATGCTGCCGAACCATTTCACTACTTCTTCATGTCTAATCTGTATTTTCTCGTACATTTGTATACTTTAGCACCGGAAAACACCTTTTCATTTGATTGTTCCAGTATTATAATTTAAGACGGCTGGCTGGACATAACTGTGACGTCATAAAGCACCCGCTGCATAGCTATCACTGCTTACTGTTGTCATGGTCAAGATCCCAGTGGTAGCTAGTAATACATTCGCGACTGTCGTAGGTGAGCCGTCTCTACATTCTACCAAAAGTTAAGATACAAACACCCTGGACAAATTTTCAAGACGAGTGTTGGAATCAACGTCAATGTTGGTGCAGATTGTGACACGGTATGGGGCAAGTTGTAACATACTTCTCAAAGAGAGAATGCGGCTAAATCAAACTAGGGGATTTTTCGTTTTGATGGCTCAACTTGAACTTTTGAAGAAAAAAAATTTCACCTAATATTCTCCATCATAAGCACCGAAATTGCGTGCACCATGTGTCGGAACACTTCTGAAGTCCTACATCACACATTTGTAAAACGTGCCACTATAGGCACCCATGTGGGTCTTGCACTTCTCATATGCTCAGTCCAAGCACACCCCAGTATATTTCTCTACTTATTCTCACACATTGTGGGTAAAACCTTGCCATTTTAAACAAACTTCCACCGGTAAAGTAACCCTTAAATAAATCTCTCTCAAATGCTAAGCTAGGTTAGGGTACGTATGGTCTAGACCTTAGAAAAAAATATCCTAATGACTAAGTTCAAATTTAGTTAGCACGGTAAAAATGTCTGAGTGAATTATGACCCATTCGTTTTTTTTTCTTTTAAATAGAAGTAAAAGGCAGTGTTACAACCAACCCTTGTTACAACCAGCCCAGGTGTCAATCAGGGAACAGTTATCAGGGTTGCCACCTTTCGAGAAAACGCATCTAACAGCACTTAAGTTCAAACTTTTCTCGGCGAAGGACCCTATCCCGTTGACGCGGTCATTTTGTTTCAAGTGATTATTACTGAAGCGCCAGCAGTGGTCGCACTGGTGCCCGTCATATAGCCACACATAGGAGTATGAGGAGACGTTTCATGAAAACGGGAGCGGTATTTGCCATAGTTTTTCTTAATTACAGCAACCAAATGGTCACATGATTTTTCCCCTTTCGGACTGCATCATACGTTTGCTCTGAAATCAACTTTTTTGATCAAAGGGGCAGCGGCGCCAGACTTTCGCCTTCTTACGCCTATAATGGCTCCACTGCCAGCTCAGCCCTGTCGTTTCACCCCACTGCCACATTTCGTCAAAGTGCAAGTGCCCTCAGTACCTACCGGTTCGCCTTTTCATGTTACTAAGATAACATAACATATAACAAATTAAAGGGTACAGGAGATCTTAGTTTCCCTAAGATGCCCTGAAGTCCAAACCCTAGTAAAAGAAAGTTGATTTATCGAAAATTTGTTAATGCATTTGTGAATATTTCATATTTTGTAATTAATGTAGTCACTACAATTCCAGCATTACCACCTTGAACCAACAAAAAAGAGACAAAACAAAGCAAAAATATAAATAAATTAAAAAAGGAGCATACCTATGAGGCGATTAGTGCAAAGAACGAGGTCAATTGCAGTGTTAGGAAAAAGAAAAGTCAAATTTAATTTGAAACATGGGCTATCATACTGGGCACATTCTGCCAAAGAAGAACTGATTTTGTTTTCATTTTGCCCTTTTTTGCTTCTTAATCATGAATGCAATTTAACGTCATTGGAAAACATTAATTATGGTATGATGGTAGCATGTAAGGGACAAAATGTTCAGCACATGGGGCGATTTGACAGGTCTATTAGGGCGAACTGGTCAACATCTGTGGGACAACAGGCCTCTTGTGGCGAACTGATAGGAGCGAACTAGTTGAGGGACGAAACGACCATGAAGCGCCACAGTATGTAATCAACCCACGATTCCATACAAAATGATTCTTTGTATTCTAGGCCAACTTATCTTAAATCCCAGATGCCAGGAAATCTCACATTACATTACATTAAGTAAAGGCCTGGACCTCTTTACCAGACACTGTAGTCTCCAGGCCAAGTATACACTCATTTAGGAAAAAAATGTCGTAAGGCATATCAGTGTGTAATAAATAAATTCATACTGAATGATTCAGTTTTCAGTTTCTGCAGTCATGATTTGATTTAATTTTCATAAATTGTACCGTAGAGGGGTGTGAGCAGCTTGGGAGGGGAGGGGCTGGTAGGGGAGCTAAACTTGGGCAAGGGCTTTGCCGATTTAAGGATGGGATGAAATTACCATTGTTGCGTATTCGTTTAACTATTGTATGCTTGTCTTCGACTAGCTATCAAGAGTTTGTAGCTTACGTCCTTCGCATCATTTTTTATGTATAACACTGCATTGTATTTGAATCACATCTTGTGGAAAACGCAAATGAAACGAAACATTGTTTAATTTGAAAGTATTGCAGGGGGAGGACCGCTAGAGATCCTCGTGAACTGAATATTTTACAACTACATGATCATTAATCCACTGATTAACCTAAAATATTCCGAAATTACAGTGGTCACACTGAATCATACCGCTTAATATGCACGAAAACGTTCACTTGTGTACCGTATTTATATGGACTGCTACAGGCTTTGAATAGCAACTAAAAGTTTTTCAGATAAAAATTTTCATAAGACCTTCAGACCCCATTCAGGTCGAAGCTCGGAATATAGGTTCAGACTTTTTCACCCCCCCCCCCTGTCAAATTCGCCTCTGACAAATTGGGTGTATGCCTTTGGGATAAATTTCAATTTTAGACAAAATAAATTGGGAACATGACCCCATACCCACGCTATGCCCCTCTGCGAATAACACTGCACTGTCAAAGGCCGCCCTTAAGAGGTGTGCAACCGTATATACAGGTTGGGAAAAATGCTAAACCTTATCAATAGTCAATACCAAGAGAATTGGGTTCCCTCATTCGGATAGACTATTGACAATCAGGGACAAATTCCTGTGATCAACTCTATTCGACACAGAACTACATAACTGTCTTGTTTGATTGATTACAATGAAATTAACATAATCAAACTTTAAAAAAAAACATCGCTGGTGGCTCAAATATAGAATCAGTGGCAACCAGTTTTAATGACAGACCTATGTCGATTATAGTGAGAGGTTAGATTCTTAGGGTAAGGGGTTTAACATTTTTATGCTCAAACTTCCACAAAAATGAATTAATTCTTTAGCTAACATGAAACACACCTATTGATGTAATAAACATTACAATTTTAAAATAATTCACATGACACTTCAAATTGAAAGAGATCAAGGAACTGTCAAAAACTATTGGCAAGATAAATTCGAAAATAATGGAAAAAATTGTATAATTGAATGCTGTCTGAGTGACGCTTATAATCCCTATGCATTAACATCATTATCACCTTGACAACCGTCCCGACGTCACATGAGAGGACAAACAATGAATGTAACGTATGGTTAGGGGCTTATGTCAGTCGAGGGCACCTTTCAGTTTCAATAGTCTATACGCAATCTATGTTCATTATGCCATGCACACTGTAAAATCGCTTTTATTGAACACGAGCCTCCCCCCACACACGCACTCCGCTTAGCTTTGTGAAATACTACTAAACTGCATGCTACATATGTATAGGAATCAAATACTATATTTGCAATTTGCGTTCAGCATTTCAACATATCAGTTTAAAAGTGGGAGCAACAACTACTTATCCTAAACACATTAGAGTATTGCACAAAATTAAGGCAGGTCACCAAGTACTGTAAACACTCGAAAAGCCTTCATATCGATCGAGTGAATTTCCAACTCAAGCATGCAATCAAAGTCGGATAGCTTACAACTGGTTCGACTGAGGAAACATACTGTAAAACGCTTTTATGAAATTGAACACGAGCCCCCCTCCCCCACACCTGATAAGTCCGGGTCGCAACCGAATTTGGCTGCTGGGCAACTGAAATTGAATGGGCAGTATTAAGTGTACCTTAGCGGAAGAAGCGTTGGGTTGCTCGAAAGAAGAAAAAAAAAACATACCTGCTTTGGCGGCATTTGACCCCAAGCATTTGGAGCGAAAACCACCAATATACGGCAGCGTATATAATCACTGTCTCCTGAGGACCAAAACTGATTTAGCAATTTAGTGTAAATGTATATACGTTACACTTACAGAGACGATGCAGAGAGGGGCCATGCTGTAATTTGGTCTGAAATAAAACTGTGTTTAGTTCAAAACTTATCTTAGTCAACGTTTACTCTCGATTTTACTATATGTATGGTAAATCTTTCAACAAAATATCGCCTTCACCTTGTGGGAAAACTCTTAATAATGCAAAAAGAAAAAGGGGTGGGGGTGGGGGACCTGATAAAAGAATTTCCTATTTTCCAGTCCTGTAAACGCCATCCGACGGTGTTCCTGGACACGCACCATATTTAGCCTTCCTTATGACGTCACATTGCCTCTCACAGCATGATGATAACCAAGGAAGAAAATGTGTACAGCAGTTCCATGATGGTAATGCAGTATTTCCGCGGTATAAGCCTAACAAATCCAGTAGTACTGACAGAAAAGTTTCTTTCAAAAAATTCTTGGTAACACTCGTATCTTCTACACAACTTTTTTCAGCAGAAAACTCCTTAGGCAGAATAGACCAAGACGTGGAAAACGAAGGGATAACCTTCGTATTTGTACGTACGAACTTGCTATCTCGAATGACGTCACAGAAATTGACTTTTGTACCTTTGCAGTTCCCGCGCGTATATCACATGACTTTAGATGAAAGATGTGTCCCAAGAGGTGTTTAGAAATGCAGTAAAGCATTATCTTGGTCAAGACGTTATTACACTTTTCCCTGTTTAGAAATAAAATGGAGACGCTCTTTAAACTTGTCCTTTGCAGGGATATTTTGCTTCAGAAATAACGAATTTCTGAACAATGTAAAGAGGGCGCACTTACGATAGTCTCGAACGTATGTACTAGCTACGACTAGGGTGTTGACCACAACTACAGCATACAGTAAGCAGTGATAACTATGCAGTGGGGGCTTCATGACGTCGCAGCTATGTCCAGCCGGCCGTCTTATGGAACAACCAAATGACAGTTGTTTTCCGGTGCTAAAGTGTACAAATCTACAAAACAGTACTACAGATTAGATAGCGCTTTCCGTGGCGATACTTCAAACAGAAACCACTGCTTACGCCTTTCTAAAAGGATGAGAAGACTTCGATAATTGACCTGCGGAGTAGTGGCTGATTCTTTTTCACTTGCTTTTAAAACTCAAACGGGATCTGCTACTGGCTTAAGGTTATACTACATAACAAGGCCAGCCACGCAAGGATGCCGGGGTACTGTCAAATGGCTAGAGAAAGTTCTGCCTAGGATGATGTTGGGGTTGGAGGGTAGGGCTGAAAAAGTTTGCCACAGCAGGAGCATTGTGGTTATTTTTCAGTGACGGAAGGGTCTTACCTCCCTGCAACTAACACATTAGCAAGCACTAAGGCAGGATATTGTTCTGGAAGTTTTAGGGTAAGTTGAAAGGAGGAACGGCAACGAAGGCTCAGTTTTCTTTTTAGACGTGGTTCTCATAGCAAACTTTGGGGTATTTGCAAATTGTGGGCATCAGATTGGAACATCACGTTATCCTGAAATGACATTAAATCAGGTAAACAGTATAGCGTAGGCATTTTTTTCCAGTGCAGGGAGGAAACGGGATGGGCAGGGAGTCTTGCAGAGGGGATGAACTTTGTATGTCATCTCTACAAAATGAGAGATGCGAGAATGATAGCGACTGATTGAGGAGATAAACAGGTAGTGGCCAAGGAGTGCCGCAAGGACTAGAGACGGATGATGGGGGGGGGGGGATATTTTGTACAGTGAGCTATAATCCTTATCATAGCAAAATTTGCATAATGTTCAAGTTTAATGTAGCAACCGTAGCACTAATTTCTGCACAGTTGACTTACAGAGTTGCATAGCCCGCGAAGCTTGCTAAAGTTGCTATGGACGCATAGAAAATTTTGTCTTTAGGTGATGATCCAGGGTTAAGTTCTTTCAAAATGAATGACTTTTAATGAAATTACATCCAAAGTCTCCAACAGGAACTATGATAAGAATCCAATACGATGATCAAATGATTGCTCGAAACATTTTAGTTAGGACTATATTTCTCTCATGGCAGTGCGCATAGGCGTAAGAGCCTGATGGGGGGGGGGGGAGGGGGGTTGGTGTTGGGACTTGCCCGGAATTGTGAGGTGATCTGCCACTGCAGTACCCGAAAATTAAGAGCAGCATATTGCCCGAACTGTAAGGAAAGTATCTTGTTGGGGGCTGCAGCCCCCTCAAACCCGCCTCCTACGCGTATGGCAGTACACAGCGTTGAGCGTTGGGGGAGCGGTTAGCGCTCTCGCGGTGCCTCGAATAGGATCGATAAGAATTGTTGGCTAGTTGGCTAGTTTCTTTAAACCTTGTTTTCAATCTTCATTTTACTTTCCATGATGTGGCAAGCGAGATGCCACTTAAGAATCCGGGGTACAAAGCCTTCTTGTTCTTTTTAATCACATGACACTTCTAATAATGAATAACGATTTTATTGATAAACGTATCTAGTGGTACTCTGGTTCAGTTTTCGTACGTAAAATTTGTCAGTGTTGCACCTGAAACATTTGGAATACACTTTAAATGGACGCAATAGGTAGGCTGGTCATCCCTTACTTCGTCCTCTTCTTTCCTTCTTTCCTTTATCAGGGGGACTGTAGTCCACATGTTTAGATAGACCTCACAGAACCTATGCTTGCTGGACATTTGTGGGGCTCTGACGTTACCGTACTTAATAAAAAGTTTGTCAAACAGGAAGAGACTGAGGCATAATCGAAATAAGTGGGCGGTGTCACTTTTGACTGCCCCACACTACGAGCCCCTTAAGCATAGAATTTCCCAACAACTAGGCTAGTTGGTGACGGAAAAATTGTAGAGGCAAGTTGCAAAGGCACCGCTCTGGCAAGCCTAATGCGCAGCAATTCAAAAAACGGTGTTTTTGCCAATGAACTCGGTTTTCCGAGCAAAAAACGTGGTTCATCCCAAGAATTCTGTTTTTTGCCCGAAAAACATGTCTTTCAATTGACAGGGTTTATCGATCTATAAACGGAGTTTTTCGAGAAACATTGTTTTTCGAAGAACAGGGTTAATTGATCGAAAAACAGAGATTCTCGAGAAAATCTGCTTTTGGGTCGAAGAACCGAGTTGGTCGATAAACGATAAACTTTTTAAGAGAATCAGTGAAAGCTATCATTCTTTTATTCTTCATACTAAATGTGAAGGAATTTGCATTTTATTCATATTAAGTTTTGAACGTTACATGCACAACGGAAGAGTTTTTGTGTGGATATATGCATAACTAGGCCTAGCGTGTGAACGTATTACTGTTAGCGTATACATTAGACTGGGTTTCTAGTGCATGGGACCGACTACTGCGCGATAGAATACCTTTACCTAGGTGCATCGTTTGTATTCAGTCTGTAAGCGATGATGCAATCTCCGCCGTACGTTATCAGTGTGCATTTTATGTGTGGAAATTGTGTGACTTTAATTTAGGCTACTATGTGTAAGTTTGGAGGATTCCAGAACCAGGGCTCAGAATCGTACTCCCCCCATCATTTTACTATTCGTGGATAACACCATTTTGAGGAAAGTTTCATTAAGCTCCATGGTATGCATAGTCTATGAGGCGGGGTAAACTTATGCCAGTAGCCTACAATTGGCGAATAACCGCCATAGCTTACATCGCTGGCTCCGATGAACCTTTCTGATCGGCGAATTATCGCCACAAAGATACTATTTTTCAGATTGGCGAATAATCGCCACATTACTGTAAAAGTTACAGTCAAGCTTCAAGACCATTGAGCGGAAGACTAGGCGAGTTGATCTTTATACTTTTTTAGTTTTCTTTAAGTTAGTGTTTGTGGATCTGAATTCCAAGATGTACTAAACGTGTGAATAGCTTAAAATTTAGTGGTTCACATTAAAAGTGAAATACATCGGCTCTCAGGGTACCTGTCCCAAATCGGTGGTAACATAACGTGTACCTAGAATCCGTCGGCCTGCCGTGATGACGGGCGGTCAAACCCGTACCAGCCAGCTGCTCACCGAACTGTGAGATAAACAAAAGAGAGCAACTACCCCATTGTTGATTATATTTCCGATCTTTACAGAAAACCGTGTAAACTCTATAGGTTACTCTGTGGAGGGGGCTGTGTTCCGTTTAGTCTAAGTAAATGAACGAAACTATGAAGTAGACGGAAACACTGGAACTCATTTGGGCGCCAAAATTTTTTAGGGTTTCATATAAGGATCGACCACCTTGAGAGCAAAAACAGGTAAACAGTCCGCTGGGATAACATACTTTATCGTATACGCTACCCCCCCCCTCATAAAAGAAAGGAACCCCCCACGGGGAAATGGACATAGCTCTTTTCCCTGGCAGATGGAGCCACCCGACCCCAAACTTTATTGATCACAAAAGCTAAATTGCCCTCTTGCATACAACGTTGTCCCTGCAATTCAGCGCCTACCTGCAAGCACAGGAAGCCAGTGGGATCGTTGCACTTCGTGACTTGAGTTGCGTCTACCCCGATCCAGTTGACTCACATAGGCCTTTTCTAAGTATTGAATTATTTGACCGGAAATCAAGTGGGGTGTGGGTACAATTTTAGACGTCAGTGTGGTAGAAAGGGATGCTTAACATTCCACATCAAACCATGTCCGGCTGCCACTCTACTCGTTGGTTCCTAATTCCTTTCTCTCCTTTTCCTCTCTCTGTTTCCCACCTTTCCTTCATTTTGCTGATTGATGTAAAATTTTGTCGACTCACCTTGACAAAATATCACACTGGTATGAAAATTTTTTATGTCTGAGGAGCTTACTGAAGTGCCGTTTCGCAGAACGAATATTTTCATGTATTGTTAACGGATTTTCTCATATATTATCACGTGGTTAGTCTACAGCCTACTGCCCACATATATTGTACTTTCTCCTCTCCTCGGTCCCGTTATTTTAGTGACTGGTGATAAATTTTGCTGATTGGATACGTAAATGAGCCTCTAACGAAGGCCCTGACTTTTCATAGTATTTAAAGCAATTGTTTCCTTTTTGATCAACTTAATTAGAAGAACAAACAACTATGCACCATAAAAGGTCTGTTCCAATCCATCATGTAATAATGAAAACCTTTACAGAAGCTGGTATTGTCTGAAGCGAACCACACAAACGAACAAAACAAACTACAACAGGTATTGAAACAAAACAAGTCATATCCTTTGTAATGCATAAAAAATAAATTAGCAAAATGTATTTGACGATTCAAAGAACAACACAGAACGCAACAGGCAATGTATAAATAGCATTTTGCTATGACTTATGCTGATAACCTTATTAGCAATGCAAGTTCCCTTTGAAGTTTCTTTAAACATTGCTAATGCATTCAATGATTTTTTATCATCTTGGGGTATTGTTTACAATGGAAATTCCTAATGTTATCCATGCAAAGAACTTAATGGAGGTTAACAGTTCAGCTTTACTTTTTTTTCAGTTATCACCTCTAATGAATTTATAAAGATCGACTGTGATTAGCTAAAGCCCCGGAAATCCGCTAGCTGAGACAGATGCAGTCAATAAGGTTGACATTCAGGCTACTCTACCAAAGTTGTTGTTGAAAATACCACTGATAAATTAAATAAAGCTGGCGAAACGAAACAGACATCGGTTGCAATCGTTTTAGAAGTACAAAAAAATTTACTTGGGGAGGCGTCTACGAGGAGGTGGTTTCCCCCTCCCCTCTGAAGAGTTTCAAAAATTAGGTGTCCTTACATGCAACCTGGTGCCACATATACTACCTTTAAAGTAAATTTCGGTTAAAAAATACGTATTTAGGTCCTAAAAAGAAAATCGGCATCAATGAGGGAGGCATGGCCCAATGTCCCCTAAATACACCACTGATAATCATAATATAAGTTTAATCATTAAAAAACACACTGTTGAATTAATACCGAATATGTAGGCGCTGCTGTAATTCAAATCAGAACTTAATTTTAATTACCGAGGAAGTTTTTTAACTATTGATTACCTTTAGCTACATCATTGCATTATTTTTCTTTTAGTAGGTGCCCGAAAAATTCTCAGCATAGTGCCCGAATTTTTTTTTAAAAATAATGGTTGGGGCCCAGCCCCCGCCTCCTACGCCTATGTGCAAAAGGAACCATTAGTACAGACAGACTGCAGCACACATTACCCAAGAGTATTCTTCTTTATATTTCTTTTACCTTGTCTACATTTCACTTACAAATTGCAGCACTGTATAGTCTGTTATCAGAAAAGTAGCCTAGTACAGTACCGTACTTAAATGATCTTGCTCTTTTACAGAAGAGTTGTCTGACGAATTCGTCATTCTGCTTAGAGTGATAGACTCTGGTTCCCTTCTTAAAACACACACTCTGTTAAACTTACTGACATAGTAAATCTAGAAGTCACGTAATTAATTCACTTATCCTTAGAACAACTTTATGTTACAACACTCTTTCTCAAGCTTTTCGGAACCACTTTACCTGTTTACAACCACTTCCTTTATTTATAACTAAAGTGAACGTGATCCTCAGCCCCGGATATATAAAGTAACTAGCACTCATTCCTCTTAAATGAATTCGTGAAAGTGAATTTTAGAACTTTTTACGTAGGACACCTAGTTTAAAATGTTTGAGATTTATCCTTATAAACAAACGTTTGTGATTCAACTGTATTAAGCCCCATTTTTCATGTTTTATTGCTTGGAAGTAGGTTGCAGCTGTTTTGTGTGAAGATATTGTAGGGGTGGGGTATCTTACCGTAGTTTCTGATTTGACTTTTTCTGAGGGTGTAGAAGTTTGGATACTGTTGTGTTTGTATTTCATTTTAATCACCGTTTACTTTAGTAGTAATTTCAATGGATTTATTTATTACTAACAATGTGGGGAGTAGGGCGCTCCGTAAAGCACACATGGTTTCTGCTCTATCTTCCTCCACATGACATTCGTGATTTCAGAATTTTCCTGTTGCTGTACATATTATATGTACGATGTAAAAAAAAATAAATGAAAATTAAATCAAATGTTCATTAATGACTTTTGCTTTAGTCAAGCACAGCCTTTCACATTCAGATCATACTCATTCTGTTCCCATACTACGGACATACTAGTATGTTATTTCACTGTTAAAGCACTACTTTTACTCTATACGTATGTTACGGTATGCCAGTATCCGCTTAACTTGTAAGGGTTGCTTTTCAGTACATGTTGTCTGCAATATAGTATATCTATTGCATTTGCTTTGTTCCTAGCAAGAACCCCGTAACATTGATTTATTATTATGCATAATGTCCCATGGAAGGCACTCGTTATAATGTTCTAGGTGGAAGAAAATAATAGTTGGCTAAGACAACGAACCAGTTACTCCTTGTTCAGAGTGATACCTGACAGATATCAGTCTTTTCCAACTCATTTTGAACATCCTTTTCTGTAGCCATACATTAACATACATTTAGGATAAATCCAGCCAACACAGTCTTTAGCTGGTGTCCCTTACCGACGTGCATCTGGTGTTTCAGGGCGATTGTGGTAAAATTTTATTCCGTTCATAAATCCGTGGGTCAATCTCACTTTGGTATGGTATCACTAGTGTCTCATTTATTTCGTTAAGCCTTAGTTCTACCAAGGCTTGTTGCAAGTTGGTAAGATCGTACATGTTAATTTTGTTACGTTCTCTCATTATTTTGAGGAAATCTAACCCAGGAGTTTGACTTTCTACTTGGATAACCGCAATGTTTGTTTGGGAAAAATTGAAATATGTTGCTAATAAAACACAGTTGCTTCGTGTGAGATTTTGGGATATTTTCGCAATTAGTCTGGAGAACTCATCTGCAAAGATAAGGGAGAAATAATTAAACCTATAAGTCAAGAAATTTTAGAAACTAGGTCCTTACAACGGCAAACCCTTTAAACGACGTTTTCAGGATGCTATCAGCGAAACACAAGATGTGCGAAGTGAACGCATTATTCTACACTAATATATTTATACAAAGCGCTACAAGGATAATGATTGCATTTCATGATTGGACATCTATTCGTTTTTTGCCCTACAAATTCAGTTCTCAGGTACAAACTGTAAACTTGTTATCTCATTATTTTCCTGGTCAATAAAGTACACAGCTAAAGAAAAACTTCGATGGTAAAGGGGAAATTGCTATTCTTCTGAGGTGTTTGTTGTTCAGCATATTGGAAGTAGAACATGTACTTTCTATCGTATTGTCACAACAAACATCCAACTTCTCACTACATCTCACATACTTTAAATTTGAAAAAAACTTTTTTCAAATTGATTCTTTGGGGACATTTTACAAATTAACTTCGACGTTTTTCTTTGGAGTTTCTGACCAAATTTTTATAGTTAAATACCGTTAATATTAGTCTTAAAATTAGGTTTTCTACACCAAGTATGTTCTTCTTTTGCACTACAGTACTTCGAGATTATATTTTGCTTGAACTAGTGACTTTGGCAACAAATAAAC
Organism: Holothuria leucospilota; assembly: GCA_029531755.1. Taxonomy (NCBI): domain Eukaryota; kingdom Metazoa; phylum Echinodermata; class Holothuroidea; order Aspidochirotida; family Holothuriidae; genus Holothuria; species Holothuria leucospilota. The sequence goes on along the minus strand of JAIZAY010000062.1, from coordinate 86,772 downwards.
GTTAGGCCCCTTACCTGGTATTGCTGATTCTGACAGGTACGCAGTGTTGGGTACTGATACAGTGGCAGCTGATGCCCGCTGTAAAGGATTGAACAAGAACGGATGAAAGAAAACCAGACTTAAAAAAAAAACACTTTTTGTGAAAGAATCCTTCTATGCATATCCAGGCACCAAGATAAATGTGTTGATATGATGCTAACACCTTCCACATGATGATAAGGAAGAGACTTTTACCTTTTTGAACATAACACTAGGACCTACGATACACAAGTCAAAAGTTTTTTCTTGAAATATATAATATGGCATATTTACATAATTTAATATGGCGCCGATTATTACTCGTGACAAAGCCTATCCTTTGGCCCAAGGTGTTTTAAGGGGCGGGGTCAAAATATAAACACACATTCATTAGGACAAAAGAGCACATTATCCACAAATTCAAAGTACTTGTACGAGAATCTTTCTCACACCTCTCAAGATGGTTGGCCTCTATTGTCACATACGTCTTGAGTGTATATCCCTACAGAAATTACTTAGTTTTTACAGCTTAAATAAAATCATTGGCCTCGGTCATTTGACAGACCTTAGTATGAACATTGCAATTTCCATTTGCCCAATCTTATGTATGTCATATCTATATGTAGTTTTTAAAAAGGTCGAATTTTTTGAAGCTATAGGTCTATTGACCACATATAGGAAACAAAAGCTACATGGCCCCTATCAACCTCTGTTGAAAGGACCCTGGTTCAACTAGCACCCGACCACCACAGCATGAGCAGATCACATTGTGATAAGATAACGAGTATGTAGGTATCAAGCAAGTATATAAAAGATAAATTTTCCTTTCCAGACTTCATGGCTTTGTATTTATGGTAATTTGAGTTACTACTTTGTGATGCAATTTGTTAACTTGTAATTCGCCATTTTTTGTCAAGTCTTCAATTTCTATGAACAAACGTTAGTGGTGTACTTTGGCCCATCCCTTGCTTTCATCATTGTTGCTCAAAACGTGGGTGGTTAGCTATCAAACATGCGTGCCTAGCTGTGATATTATGGAAAGGTGGTATTAAGTTTATCAAGTCCTTAAAATTATCTGTTAAACAAGAGTGGATAGAAGTACGAATGGTACACTTACAGAGAACAGACCAGGGACCTTTGCACATGTAATTTCACATCTAATCACTTATTCATGCCGTATTGTTGTATTTAATACATTACACATTGTCTTTATCAATAATACCTTAGAGTAGTGATTCTTAATTCGTAAACATTAATATATTACGATCCCTTGACTTTTCGACCAACCCAAATTTAAATTCTCCGTCCCTATCTTTATATAAGACCTAGTTTTCATTTCAATATTGACAACTTGATGTCAAAAGTCAATAGGTCAATTGTGCAAACACCTCATTATCTTAATCATCACACCTTTATTCCAACATAAACACTATGCTGACACTGTTTTAGGACCTTGCAACCTCAATGCGCTCTAAAACAGAATACTTATGTCGTAACAAATGAAGGTAGCTCGTTTACCCGGAATAAGTTGTGATTGAAATACCCTGAACCACCGGCCTGGTTACAAATTACACTAAACTCTTTTGAAAGCTAAATTTTTGTGCAGCTGATTCATAAAATGAACAGAAGTGTTTGATACTCGGTGCGTTTAAAGCACCTACAGTAGCACGAAATTATTAACATATAGCCTAGCTGTCGTGTGGATCTACCAACAGGGTGTCAACTTTTAGTGACTGGTGAGAGTGAGATTCCCTAGGAGACTACCGACGCGAAGCACGACCATCAGTTCGCCTGGAGTGTGCGGCCAGGGGGGACTTTTGTCAAAAACACCCTTGGATTGCAGGAAATGGCACTTCCCGTGCCTCGTTTATACTTCATGCCCACAGTTGCCAGTTTCAGATGGTTCATTTGTTCACATTATAAAAGGGCCCATGAAAAATTGGAAATTCTGAAGCCTACCGGTATGTATTGCTGACAGTTCAAAATCGAATATAAATACATCCAGTGGACTCGGACATAATTGTTCACATTTGGGTTGAAAGGGTCTAGCTCGATAATGGCAAGATTATTTATACTGTAAACTGCACTACTGTCAGGTCACCGCAGACTATGATCAGTTGAAGGAACTCAGGTAGTATGATAGCTGGCGTTTTACCGAGGACCGACACATCATTGCGTTATCTGTGGAATTTTTGCACCATATCAAGACATTGCGTGAGAAACTGATGCTTCATTCTGAGAGCGTGAGATTGCACCGAAATGTGTGACTCTCACGTTGAGTGCGTGGGAGTTGACAGCCCTGTACCAATAGTTTAGCTAGCCCATATCCCCGGCAGAATTCTTTGTATGTTGCAAAATTAACCTCTATGTACAACTTTTCAAACAGTCACAGTTTTGCTGGTGAAGTCTTTAGAAATCACCTTTTCTAATGCCTGAATAGGTTAAAAAATGTAAGTGTAGGAATATTTTATACCATCAGCAAGGCAACTTGTAATAACACTGAATGCTTTAAGAGTTTTTAAATGCATTTAATTAATGTCTGCCAAAACACTTCAAAAACCTCAAAAATGAGGAATACTTACTTCACCACTGGTCAAAATACTTTTCATGGTTCTTGAGTCATCTCGGACAGCTGAAAACAATCATATCTTTTCGATGAAACTCTTTCCCTCTTAATACGTGTACACATGATAATGTAGACTATGTATATTTTTGTACACTAAGCATTTAAAAGAGCCTGGAGTAGATCCACATTTTTAGTTTTTCCTTCAAGCAAATATTTAAATGAGCATATTTATTTTGTGCTAGTACATATACAAATGAACCGATAAAATGAAATAAATGTACTTCTTCATGTCAAAATTATTGAGAACCACTTCAAGTAGCAACAGAATTTAAGTGATCATAAACCCAACCAGTATATTAAGACCCTTATTCATGAAAGAAAATATAAATCACCTAAAAATGGACAAAATTAAAAAGACATCAAACTGATATCAACTGATTAATTAGTTTTGGCTGTCAAAAAAAGGGGGGTGAGGTGCTTTGCGGGGATATAAAATTTAACCTTCAAAGAGGACGAATGTCTTTCCATAGCTCATTGCTCTATTAAGACTAAGATGATAACCACCGTTTTTGTATATGTTATGGCAAGCGTTATGCACGTTATTTGGCCTCATCTATAATACTGCATAACAATTGGAATGGGGATCAGGGTTCCTAAGTAATATTCTCCATCAACCTTAAGAATTTACCACTAACTATTAGCTTTCTGCTGACAATGTATCGTTTAATGAAATGAGCGCGTTTTACGTTTGAAAATCTCAATAAACGGTTGACAAGAATCAGCATTACGGTAGGGAAAACAAAGACATTAAACTGGTTGCACTTCATATATGGCAAAAGATTTGCTAAGCTTTTAATCCTCTTATATTTTGAATATTTGAAACCAGTTCAGCTCTACCATGAAATGTTCAATGCGGGAGACCGCATCTTTGTAAAGTATGTTCTGCAAAGCCAAAGCCGGCCTCTGAGTGTCCTCCCCAACAATTTCTCATGAGTGTTATGACCTTTTGCGCATTCTGAATCATTTGCAGACTTTCAGGTATAAGTCGAACATATGTCGGCGGTTGCAAATTTGGTATATAGCCAGGACTAACTATTGGCCTGGTTGATGAGGATGTTGATGATTGGTGGAGAGAGTGGATAACCGAAGGTTAACCAGAGTTTAGGAAAACTTAGTTTATTTGAGCTATAGTATCCTACAGTTTCAGCAGTGTTGTTTTACAGAAAATGGCATGTTATAATGAGAAACTTATTTAGACTAGGCATGTGCGAAATTGATTGAGCATTCAAAATTCCGTATGATCGGGATTCTGACTCCTCTTGTAACCATCTTTACTGTATGCTATGACGTCAACCAGTCTCTCGGTCATCCTTTTCTATTTCTGGGCTTTTAAGAAAGAAAAAGCAAAACAACTAAACCCCATCCCCACCCCACCCCAGGTTAAAAAATATAAATAAAAACATTCCAATCCTCTCTTCTCCCTTCCTCCCAAATAAAGAGCTTCTAACAGCTTTTTAGCAGACATTCTATTTTAATGTGTTACTTCATTTTACATTGTAAAGGTATCCATTATATGAAAGGTTTCTCACCATTTCTCTGGTCTTGCTTCCTTTAATATTTGGATATTATGTTTACTAATTCAAAAGTCTGCAAAAAGTTGAGGAGAAGTTAAGCTATACTTCCCTTGTTCCCTCAGTCCTGCCTATGGTCATGGCAAAATAACATACTTGACTTTACCATACTGTACCTCAGTATTTTTCTCAAATAAAATGTAAGAAAATATATACGGGGGTTCTGGATCTTAAATAGATTTATTTGAAATTTACTGCAAGACAGAGAAAAGAGCTGATGATGCATCTTAAAACATATAACATAGGCCTATATTATCCTGCAATGGGCACTGTCCCTACGTTGATAACTTTATAGTGAAGGGTTCAGAATGTTGGACTTGCACTTATTTTATTTGATCGACCTATAGTTACAGTCCTTTTAAGCTGTCATCAATTGGTGATTGTTTTAAATGCATATATTTGTGCTTCAACTGCACTAAGCTGTTAAAGCCTAAATTTTGTCCTGAAAAGAATGTTGTTTAAAAAATAAATACGATATATACTTAACCACATACATGTGTATGAGCTTGATTTTATGTAAAATTTAAAGAGATGGTAGCATTGCAAATTTTCTTTTCACAGAGTAATTACTTAAGCATTGATAAATTAGTTGTTTCATTATTTCAATTTAAACTCATTGTGCAATCCTGGAAATTACAAATTATACTCAAGAGAATCATACTCATTGACATATGGACATAGGCCCTTTCCTAATTTGTAACAACACTATTTTAACTTTCGACCTCATATTCGGAGGTCAAACTTTAGTGCTAAGGGTCAGATTGTATTTGAGATCTTTTCTAGTATAATAAAATTTAATTTAATTTATACAATACCCAGTTTCCGAGATTCAACTGTTCCAATTTGAATACCGGATCACTTAGCCTGCATGGCGGCTATCTTTGGGTGCCGCTAGAGTAGCCCTCGGTGTGCTGACCTTTCACACTCTTTCACATTTCATTCGTCATAATGTTACAGGCCTATAAGCCATGTAAAGTAATGAATGCACACCCATGTTCAGGGGGTTAAACTTCAGTTCAAAGCTAGGGCCCAGTTTTGGTAGGAATATTTCTAACGAAAGAGTGTTTCCTCCACACAGCAAGGCTTTTGTTTTAAGTTCAAAAAAGAGAAGAAAACATTATCCCCAGATCCAATTCCACCTTTCTGTCTTTGAAACATTTGGACATGCAACTCCCCCCCCCCCCATCAGTTGAAATTGGGGACACCTCTCAGTTCCGACGTCTCTATGTTCCGAAAGTCTAAATGAAGGTCAGTGCTATGATAAAGGTTAGGGTAGGGTTAGGTTAGACTGAGAGTGTTACGGGTACGGATTTCGGAACATAGAGACATTGGAACATAGATGTGTAACCGTTGAAATTAGCTTCTTTATAAAAAATTATCGACGAAAAATACTACAGGGGTCACAAGAAAATCAGAGATTGTCCTCTTCTGAATGCCAACTTATCAATGCACTCAGTTTGGAACGACCAATGCATTTCAAGCTATTTAGCTTATAAAGTAAAGTGTGGCGTAATTAAGAAACTTGATGAATGCAAGATGTTTATATCACACTCACAGACTCAATATGGGCAATTACACTTAATCTACCTAATAGACTTACAGATTAATAAAGTGTTTATAGCCATTCCAATATTTACCTTCCATTTCTTTAAGGCAGTCATCTATGCAAGGTCTTTTTAACATGTCTTTGTCTAGCATCCTCTTCAGCAATGTTGTGCATTGAGCAGGGTATACTTCAATATGATACAAAGAATAATTTCCCTCTGCTACATTACTCATCAGCTTTGCAGTGTCTTTGATAAAAGGGGAAGTTGCTTCAAAAGGATGGTGGCCGTTGGACAAAACATAGTACATCAAGCAACCAGCAACCTGAAAGAAAATACAGCTGTAATAAATTTATCGAGCTGCTTGATTTATATTTGTGGTTCTGTTCCAAAGATATTGCTCAAAAAAAAATTAGGTACCACTGCTGGAAATGTTCATAGGTATGATGATGTAGCATCATAATTGCATATGACCACAGTCTTTTAAAATATGTACTGGTACTTTGTAAGTATTTACTCACTGGTCAGGGATACTGTGTTAAGACACTTTTTTTCAAAGACAGTATTATATGAGTGAAAAATTACAAAAAACTTTCACCTGCACATCAGATTCTTTCTTGTATCTCACTTTGTCATTCTCAGATTGCATGCCTTCTCGTGCCATCCAGCATAATGTTCCATAGAGCCCTGTAGCATTTGTAGTTTCACCAATGACATTTCTGCTTATCCCAAAGTCAGCTACATATGCTTCCCTATCTACACCTGCAGTATAATCATTGAATTATATTTCACATCTTTGATATTGAGATGTTACCATCATCTTAGATCACCCACTGCAAAGAAATTGCGTATTGCTTAACTCCATTCCACACTATTTTAAGCTCTGCTGAGTTTATTTGAAAACTATCAAAAGAAAAGGTTCAGGTAAATTCAACTGGGTAGTATGATACCTAAGCAATGCGTGTTTTGGTTCTGATGATACATGATGATGGGGTACCATGTTTGAAGTTTGTTGGCCAGATAGTCATTAATATCCAAAAATATGAACTTTGCTGACTAGATAAACATTGATCTACATCATGAAGAAAAGTTCCATCGCAATCTTTGAAATTTCCATTATAACACGTTTTTATATGTATGTCAAAGTTATCAAAGTTCATATCAGAGAGAGTAACTTCACACGCACAAAGCTGGGAAGGTCATTCCACTTTCTTTCTGGTATTATACTAATCGTGAAAAGCTTTTGTTCTGCAGAAAAGTTTATTTTTTTTTCAAGCTTAAAAATTAACCCATCTACGTACTGAAATGAAAATTAAGCGTAACTTATAAGCAGTTAAAGAAATAATTGTCTTGAATCCGTTACATTGCACCAAAAATCCTGTGCTAGTTTGTTGCAAATTCTCGGATTTTTACATGTAGCTATCCCGGCAATCCCGTGAAATTTTGTCTTTCCTCTAGATATTGACATGCTGTTGACTCTGTCTTACATTTAACCAGCTACCAAAGAAACCGGTGTCTCTCTAGTTTTCAACTTGGGCAATCCGCATGCCACATATGCAACCCCATAAACATCACCTATATAGAGACATTGTGATCGCAAGGTACACTTGACACACATGACCTTCCTTCATAGTGCATATTAGGTTGTTTCCTTGAAATCAGTGATAGAAGGCCCACGATGAATTGCTCGTTCTTACAGGTCAACATATATGAGATCAAATTATCAAGATGTAATGAGGTTGTATGAAAGATTGCAAATGGCAATCCTGTCACATTTACAAAGCATAATTTTACCCAATTGTTTGATACAAAGAATAGGATGTACAGTTGAATGGTAAATGAATGACATCAGTAAAGTATACATCTCCGGTTAGGCACCTGTAACAGGGCATTCCTTGCCATAACGAATATGCAGCAATGCAAAACTCAATTGAACACCATTTCATTAACCTAGGCAGAAATTCATGTGCTTAAATATTATACCACTAAATCTGAATCAGAAAGTTCAAGACGAAACCTACCAACCAGAATGTTGCTTGGCTTTAAATCACGATGAATGATATCAATGGAGTGAAGATCTCTAAGGCCTCTTAGTATGTCCAAACATAGCTTAACTCTCTTCTCTGGTGAAAGACTAGCCCCTATGGGGTTGTTGTTGTCCTCAATCACAGCCTTTAGGTCATATTCACAGAGTTCAGTTACAATGTAAGTGAAATCTTCATCTTCTTCAACATGAAGGATCTTTAAAACATTGCACAATGCTTTTGTTTTCATTAGATTATACAATTCTGACTCCCTCTGAACATTTTCACTGATAATTTTCTTCACAGCAACAGTTTTGTTTCCAAATTTGCCACCAAATATGTAACTCCCTGAGCTACCTGCTCCAATCTTCTCCTTTTTGCTGTATTGTATTGATCCAACAGACTTTAAAGTTTCCACATCTGAGTTGATTCTCAAAATCATGTCAGCCCATCTCTGAGACTAATGAAAGATATTAAGCTAAAAATTTAGTAAGGTTTGAGTTATTTTACCCATAACTGAATTATATTTCTGGCTGACCACACTTAATAGTGTAATACTAACAATTAGCGGTATTACAGCTGCTTAAATTGGTATTAAAGCATTCTTTAAGCTAGAGAAATGGTCAACCGTATGTAGAACATAACTCAGCTACTGCTACATCAAAGTTACGCCAAGTACTGTAGTTAGGGTTATTAAAATTTGATTTTACTCACACCAAATGAAGAATGTGACTTCCACACCTTTAATACTCTATGAACAAGGACGACACTGGTTGATCTTTGGTGACCTTAAATGATAATTGTCCCAAACTGGGACGTTAAACCTCATCTAACTAACTGACAAATCATTAAGTCAGCACGGCAAACTCACAATGTATGAGTACAATCTATGAAACCTAATACATGATAGAAGTTAGTTTTCTGAAGTATCTCCATTGGTGCCATATTAGATGACCTTCGACTTACGAAAATAGAAAAATGATAGTAAATGAAATCATTACTGGAAATAGTCGATTCCAGTGATCACATTTTGGCAAAAGGTACAATCGCTTTCAAAAAACAAAGCTGGTAATTTGTGTAGTACAAGAATGACATCACACATTATTGCACAATCTACCGTTTAAAATTGAGTAAATAGGCTTCAACATTTTATATCTTAGCTCACGAATTTCCTGTGAAGATGGAAATTAAACCATTTGGATGCATTTTGCAAGCTTTGTAACATATATATTTTTTATTGTTTAGACTTTTGGTACAGTTTAAAAGTGATCAGTAATATAATTCAATTTTCAAATTACTTATAGACTGCACTGCCATAAAACAATGTTTAATCAGGCAATTGAAAAAGCCCAATTAATAGGATATAGTTTCAGATTAAACTTTAACAGCTTACGAGAAGCACACTCTATAGCACTATAAGCAAAAGCATTAATTTCTTCCATAGTTGTTATGCTTTACAAATAGAACAACTTGGTACAAGTGAACCTGCTAGAGTTATAGACTGAGGGCTAAGCAATTCACCAATCATGGAGGTAATACGGAATCGCTTCTATAACAGTATTTGTAAACAAGAAGGATTATAATGAATTTAGTCTAAAATGCAACTGGGAGCAAGGGCAAACTTTTTATTATTAAGGTAGAATGTGCAGCATAATTTTGAGCTTTCTAAGGTTTTTCAATTTGTCTATTGGGCAGGCCGTACAACAGGCTATTGCAATCATGAAATTTTCAGAACACTAACCTATAAATCATCTTCCCAATGAAAACTTCACTCAGATACTTCAGTAATTTAGTAAAGTTATGAATATTGTAATTAGCAGCTCTTATCTTTGTTGTGACATGTGCTTTTTTCAGAATTTAATGAATATGCCGGCTGAGGCTAAAAAACGACACCCAAATTTTTCACACCTTCACCCTTTTTTACCTCCACACCTCATACCCTTAATGGGGATATGGCATCCCCCCAAACCAGGGAGTTGCTAGCAACTCTGCCAAACATATCAGGAATAGCCCTAGTGTTCTTTATACAGTTGCAAACTGCAGGAAATTAATTCTAACAATAGATTTTTACACTGGTTGGTCCAAAATGACTTGCACTGCAGTCAGTTGTGTTTCCAATTAAGCCCACACAAGTTGTGTATGACAATATTGCTTCAAGTAATTTAAACCCAGTGCAGGTTATTGCGGCTCTGTCGTAGAGGTGTACTAGACAGGAGGTTTGATTTAAGTTGGAGGAGGGGCTAGAAGTTAACTAAGTAGGAGAATTATTACTGTTTGAGAGGTGAGATTAGTGATCATTTAAACTAACACAATCATCTTTGTTATTGAAGCTGTTAGGCATATACCTAGGGAAATAAATTCAGCTTTTCCTTCATTATCATAAAAAGGTGTACCGTTTTATAATATCAACTGTGCACTGCTCAAGACAGTTTATGGCCTAAAGTTCATTTGAATGATTTATTTACATGGGATTTAAATGTTTAAAAACTTAATGAAGTGTAAGGCCTACACTTATAGCATAAAAATAAACAACATTGCCACGCATAATCAATAAAAACAATGGACCCAAGATGTAGCCCCTGCGACACTTCTACAGCCAGAGGAACAGGAACATTTAGGGAAGTATGCACCCTTACTTTTGAACCATGTTTCTCAGATGAGATAAGATAAGATAAGAACCATTTTAGCAAAGTACCTGTAGTACCAATTCATTTCCACACTGTAGGGAAGCTGAGTGCAGTTTTATGGCAAGTGTTTCAGTTAAATAATGTGCAGTTCTGTACTAAGATGGATAGCTTGGTAAAAGGTAGTATGTACATGTAAATTGGTGATTTATCAATTAAGCTATGGTGACTGTTTTGACAACTGTAGAAATAAAGTTGAAACTACTACCCATGTAGAAAGTCTTAAATTCAGAAATTCAATTGAATTTTTGGAGCAAGTGGTATCATCCATATTAATATTAATAATTAACATACCTGTTTGACTGACCAGGGAGCTGTTACGGAACAGCTCCCTGGACTGACAAAGAGTAACATACTGGTACATTTGCAGTTTGTGTGGAGTGTGGTTTACAGGGATTGATTCACTTCAAACTTTAAAAGGGATTTGCACGATGATATATACAGTTACAATCCCCTGATGATGTTTAAGCAATTTCACCAAAAGAACCCACTCTAACATGCAAAAACTAAACATTTACCCTTTCATCTTACTTAAAGTGCGTAATGGTGTCTCTTATCTTCATTTTGGTAATTTATTATTTAGAATTCTACAATTCAAACTTTTTTCTGGTACAACCGTTTATCACCTTTTAAAACTGAGTGGCACAACATAGGCTAATTCCCTTGCATGTAAAATGCAATAATGGCCCCCTAATTAACACTGCTGACGTTAAATGACACAAACTGTACAAAAGCTTAAAGCACCACTGGCTCTTTAGGAAAATGGCTGAAAATACTAGAATGTTGAATTTCTCCTCATCCAATAACAAGTTACTTTGTCAGTTCATGCAGTACTGCACTAGACTATGCAAAACTACTAGTACAGTACTGTAATATAAACTGCTGTGTGTACTGCACACAAAATGCAGAACACAAATTCAAAGGCAACAGGGGCTTTATTTCAAGGTTGTTTCAACCAATATACTAGAGTACCTTCTAAACATAAATTCTGTATGGTTTCCAATTTAAAGCATGGCACCATGAATGAATATCCTTGCTTCATTTTTGGTAAATTGGCCCACTTGCTGGGAGTGGGCCAGTAGTGTATCTCATTACTTACATTTCAATTTATTTGCTGCTACCTGTTATATTGTCACATGGGGTAAAAAAACTGAATGGGTCAATATAGTACAATGCCCTTACAAGCCTTGGGAGAAATGATCCCATAAAGTCCCCTTCTGTTTATACTAATAACCATATGTCTGAGCTCTTCATATTTAGACATGTAATGTTGACTATTTAAGTAAGCACCTAAGGGTCTATTCAAAACCATAGACTGTTTTCAAGCTTGTTCTTTGAATGTCTGCCACACAAATTATTTACATGATGTCAAAATTTTCTTCCTTATATGAGGGGGCATCTATGTAACTGTGCAGTGGGCATCTATATAACTGTGCAGTACTGTAACTGCAATTAACCCTTCAATTCTGATCTTTCTAAAACCAGCTTGCATTTTCACCATCAAATTTTGTATGTGGAATGGCTAAACACCAAGTTCATCCTAAAGTTACAATAGGTAGGTGTTGGAATGATTGTGTTAAAGTAGCACTTTAGTTGTACCACATTCCATACACTACTGCTACTGAAGTCACATTTTGGTCTGCTTTGGCATCCTTCTGAATAAGCAACAAAATAAAGTGATCATAGAATAATTCTCAAAGCAGACATGCATGAAATTGCAATTTTTGATGAATCTTAATACTGGCAAAACAGAGAGTTTCATCCGTTAGTTTTTCAATATTTTACATTCACCTAAAATATACTCTAGATATGTGCAATAAAATCTTTATTAATGTCCTCTTATGTAATTAAATGTCATGACATACTACATTATGCTACATGAGAATTCTTATCCGTCATTTCCTTCTCTTTTGAACTCCTTCCAAGTTTGCTTTCCCTTACCTTGAATGAAGCTCTCAGATCACTAATGTCTTTATTGACAAATCTTGATCCTGTACGTAAATAAGTACAAGGAAACATCAGTAGAGTGGTAAAATGTTGGGTGTAAAGAAAATGGAAAAGCAAGATCTTTATTTTCTACTTTTAAAATCTTTGAGGTACTATTTCGTCGATAACTGACCCCTTGTTGAGGACTTAAGTTAGCAAGTACTCTATACTTACATTAAACAATGTTATCAAGCAGTTACACACACTATTTTGTAGTTCCAGTATTGTATTGCATGAATTTTCTTTTTCAAAGAGTGTCCTGGACAATTGATTCCTGGTAGTACAGTACACTCAGCAGGGTTCCTGGAGAACACTAAATGCTGTTGACCTATGTTAAAGCCACTGAAAACAGGCCCTGCTTGCACTGCGAAATTCTGCTGTCTGAGGTTGTTAATTCCCAAGTACTGTACCTGTGACTAATCCATTTGAGAGTAGGTCAGGTTTTGCATGGACTGGTAAATAGTCTGTAGGCCTTTTTTTAAAAGCCTTAGAGGAGACATAATGATTTATGTCCTTTTTTGACAGTATGATCCTGTACTGCCATTTCCAGTTTCAAGCAAACCCATTAGGAGAAATAGGTGAAACCAGAAAGCCAAAAGGCCTTGTGATTCCTTGCCGTAGAAAATGTTGAGATTGTCTCAGAAAACCAGAGTCCGCCATAAGGATTTTCTTTTGCATAGCAAAACTGCTATGCATTTCTCATTTTGATGCAAATTATTTTCAATGTTTAAACGTTAGACGCACGATTGACCGTTTACACAGTGCCAAATTCAACCAAACGAATAAATGGATAACCCGCTTTAAAGTTACTAGGGCAGGTTAACATTTTTCTATCCCTTGTTTTGCTTTGATATCTTTTCATTGAAATGATGTTAATTCCCAGGTTAACGATTAAATGAGGCACAGAAATGAGAAACAGCAATACTTAGATGCCCTCAATTTTCAATGCAGTTGCTTGGCTATTTTTGTATCCCAACTGTGCTTCAGTTGCATCCCAAATTGCGATGCGATACCGGCTATTGCGGACCCAAGTAGACACCAAGTACAACAGATATTATAATTTTTCCTCTGGTGACCTCAGGTCACCTTTGACTTCCCCTCCCCAAAATACGGTTGTTTCTCTCAACCTGCATACTGTGTACTATACCTATATCTACTTCATATCCTTTCCACCTACTTGTCGATACATCCCACTTGCCCTTTTGTGTAGAAGATGATGCCTGTATCCCAAACGTGTGGGACACACAAAATTGTGCTTCATACATATCTTATTACTTGTCATATTATGCAACTGTGACCAAAAATCAGAACTCATAATTCTGCAGATTTTTTGAAGTGCTTTTAGCTCCGCAATTCCCTGATATCTGTACTTCTTTACCATGCACTGTGTCATTTGTAACAAAAAAGTAATGGGAGACACCGTGTTTAAACGGTTTCCAATTTTGGACCTGTGAGCTCAAATGGCCTTTAACCCCACCAAAGGCAATAGGGTCTTTCTCTTAACATGGCAAATCTAAATACTAAATATAAAAAGTAACCGTCATTGCTATCTTGAGATATTATGTTTTCAAGGTTTTTATTTGTGATCTCTGCATGGTGACCTCAAATGACCTTTGACTTTCAGCAAAAACAATAGTTCTTCCTATCAACATGACAAATCTAGGTACCAAATATGTAAATAAATATAAATACAGGAGTAGACAAATCGTGTGACCTCAAGTGACCTTTGACCTTTACCAAAGACAATAGGGACCTTCCTCTTAGCGACAAAAATCTATACCAAATATGAAGTGTCCGTTATTGCTATCTTGTGATATCATGTTAACAAAGTTTTCAGTTTTTGATCTCTGGTCACCTCAAATGACCTTTGACCTCTACTAAATAGAATAGGATCATTCTCTCAACAGGACAAACCACTATGCAAAATATGAAAAGTGCCCATCATGGCTATTTTGAGATATAGTGTTTACAATGTTTTCGATTTGTTACCTCTGGTGACCTCAAATGACCTTTGACCTTCACCAAAACAATTGGATTCTTTCTCTCTACATGACATATATATATATATATATATATATATATATATAGGTAAAAATGAAGTAGTAAATAGTGCTAAAAGTTTGTGAAAAATTCCACGACGTTTTGGGTTTAAGCCCTTCATCAGGTGGCAAAAATGCAACTGATCGTTAACACGGCCAAACGTACAATTTAAAAAATACACAATAAAATTGGGCACGGCAAAACTCGGCTAGGAAAAGAGACAGTGTTAAGTAGTTACCACAAGTCAAAACAATGCAGGAATTGCTGCGTTATAACAGTTCAAGTCTAACGTTCAGACCATGTGGGACAGGGTTCCAAGTTTCATGATTAGGCGGTTTCCGGCAGCTAGGTGGTCATGATCGGAACCTCGACACGAGATGGCCGCCGAAACCATCAAGTCACGGATCGAACATGTTGACGGAGGATTGAAGTGTGTGGCTACCGGAAACCCTGGGAGGTTCTGTTTGATTGACCTCAGGTGCTCCGTGACTCGGTCAGCAAGACGACGTTTTGTTTCTCCCACGCACAGTATATTACAGCGTTTACATACGAGAACGTAAACAACATTGGCTGAAGTACAGGTAAAATGCTGATGAACGTTAAACCGGTTGTTTTTGGGACCTACAATGGAAAGGGTTTTGTCATAACTGACCACCGGGCAAGTATTGCATCTCCCACGGTTGCAAGGAAAAGTACCTGGGGTGTTAGGCACTACTGCTTGAGGTTGAGAGGCACGGACCAAGTGCTTAGATATGTTATTTTCAATTCTGAATGCTGTGATGGGGGGTTCAGGGAAATGGTCACGGGTGGATGGGTCATGACGGAGGGTCTCTACATTCCTGTAAATGGCACGTACAATGGGAGTTACAGATGGGTGAAAGGATAGGACCAACGGGATACGTCTGGTGGGTGTATGGTCAGTTTTGGGGGCAAGGGCAGAGTGTCTATCAATTCCTTGTATGCTTTTCAGGGCATTAGAGAGCACTCTTTGTGGATACTGGCGTTATTCAAAGAAAGAAATCATCTTTCATCATCATTTTCAATCATCTTAACATCTTAAATTGGATTGAGAAATTCCTAATTAACCGTTACCAGAGGGTGCTAATTGATGGAACGTCTTCAGACAAATCTAAAGTCATTTCTGGTGTCCCTCAGGGCACGGTCTTGGGACCCTTACTCTTTTTAGTCTATATTAACGACTTGCCGGCAAATATTCAATCAAGCGTCAGGTTATTTGCCGATGACTGTATCCTGTATCGTGAAATAAAAAACATAGAGGACACAAAAATTCTTCAACATGATGTTGACAATTTGTGTCAGTGGGAATTAATCTGGCAGATGGGGTTTAATAAATCTAAGTGTTTTACTATGAGAGTCTCCCATAAAGCAAATCCAAATCCTTATTTTTACCAAATGGGTAATCATACTTTAGAGCAGGTTAATCACCACCCTTACCTAGGAGTTGAGCTCTCTTCTAGTATGAACTGGAAAAGACATATTTACCAAATTGTATCCAAAGCTAACCGGACATTAGGCCTATTGAGGCGAAACCTCTCGCACTGTGATAAAGATACTAAGACTGCAGCGTACTTTGCTCTTGTTCGACCCATTCTCGATTATTGTAGTACGGTATGGGACCCCTATACCCAATCCGAAAAGAATTCTATAGAAAATGTCCAGAGGCGTGCTGCCAGATTCATCTTTAACAACTACAGTCGCCAATCAAGTGTTTCTGAGATGATTAAAGATCTTAAATGGGACAGCCTTGAAACTCGACGATTTAGGGCTCGTCTTGTTGTTATGTATAAAGAAACGCATGGATTACTCCCAAGTCATGTAAGGAATCATCTTATTGACCCTTCAAATCTTAATCGACGGACTACCCGTCGTACTAGTGGAAGAAGAAGAAGAAGAAGAAGAAGAAGAAGAAGAAGAAGAAGAAGAAGAAGAAGAAGAAGAAGAAGAAGAAGAAGAAGAAGAAGAAGAAGAAGAAGAAGAAGAAGAAGAAGAAGAAGAAGAAGACTAAGAAGAAGAAGAAGAAGAAGAAGAAGAAGAAGAAGAAGAAGAAGAAGAAGAAGAAGAAGAAGAAGAAGAAGAAGAAGAAGAAGAAGAAGAAGAAGAAGAAGAAGAAGAAGAAGAAGAAGAAGAAGAAGAAGAAGAAGAGGAAGAGGAAGAGGAAGAGGAAGAGGAAGAGGAAGAGGAAGAGGAAGAGGAAGAGGAAGAGGAAGAGGAAGAGGAAGAGGAAGAGGAAGAGGAAGAGGAAGAGGAAGAGGAAGAGG
>JAIZAY010000062.1:0-65000 GCA_029531755.1 Holothuria leucospilota | reverse complement strand
AAAATTTAATATATTTCCATATCTAAGCATACAAATATTCATACAAAAATACCAATAATTCTTCATGAATGCCTTTAACTCATGGTACGTTTGTTTTAACTGTATCTTTTACACACAAGGTTTAATTAAATAAACAAAATATTACAAAGTATTTCGCAATACTTACTTGTCTCCCTATAATACATATAAATTACATGTAACACATGACACACCTGTATTTCTATGGTAAATAACAGCACCTATGATGTATTTATGCAGCTTACACAGTGGCATAATAAAGAGGGCGCTAATACGCTATCATAGAAATAAAATTCTTTTAGAAAGAATGTAGAGAAGGGGTTTAAATAATGGTGCAAAGAATTAGGGAGACATAAATTTGTCTCCTTAGTGAAAATGTCTCCTTAATATACCAATCATAACTGCAATTTGTCTCCCTAATAGGGTATTAACAGAAATATATATATATATATGCATATATATATATATATATATATATATATATATATATATATATATATATATATATATATATATATATATATATATATATATATATATGCACATTAGTGGTGTTAAGCTCACATTACAACCCCCTCCCCTCACGTGCGATTCCAGTATTTTAGTTTATCTTTTTCATTGTAATATTTGTCCCCATGGTATCTACGTAGGAGAAACTGGAACTCCGTTTCGCTTAAGGTTTAATAACCATAAGAAATCTATTAGAGACAATAAACCAGGCTTTCCCGTGGCCCAACACTTTAATCTTCCAAACCACTCCATAGATAACTTATGATGCACCTTGATAGCTTCGTGCTTTAATTCCCCCCGACAAGGGAAACAATCCGAAATCCACTGGATTCTCAAATTTAAATCTAATGTGATCGGGTTAAACAGAGATTTGGGACCGCTAAGTAACTTTAAGTCTATTGCTTCCTTGTAATTCTGTTTCTGTTATGTTGGTTTTCTGTTGCTCGCTTTTTGACCATACCCAGTCCTTCTTTGCTTGTAAATTTATAGTGTAGTCATTATACGCTGAAGAAGACTCCAGGGGAGTCGAAAATTTCGTTTAGATATTAAATCATTGTACTCCTCTTGTCAACAATGACATATTTCTTGTCTCTTTTTTGTTCACATTATTTATATATAAATATATATATATATATATAATATATATTATATATATATATATATATATATATATATATATATATATATATATATATATATATATATTAGAAATTTTAAACACATGCTAATAATTTTCACCACTCTATTAAGTTCACTTTTCAAAAATCATTTACTAAAATAGCTTTCCTTGACGTTCTTGTCAAACGTGTTTGCAATGATCTTTTAACCCCAGTCCATTACAAACCTACTGATACGCACATGTATCTTAATTACAACAGCTTTCATCCTAAGAGTATCAAACTTTCTATTGTATTTAGTCAATGTTTAAGGATTAAACGTATCTGTTCGGACCCTATTGATTTTGACAAGCAGATCTCCCAGCTCACTGGCAATTTCCTCTCAGCTGGTTATCCCCTTCCCGTCATTAGGAAACAGACTAATAGAGCTAGGAAGCGTAGTCGTTCGGAACTTCTAGGGTATCGGATCAAAACCCCCAGCTCCCGTATTCCCTTTGTCACTAGCTACCACCCTACTATTAAAAGACTGATCGGTATCCTTAAAAAGGACTTTGAATTTTTAAAGGAAGATAATTCCTTTGTCACTACTTTTAACCAGCCTCACATTTTAGCCTTTCGATAACCCCCTATTTTGAAAATGTTACTTACTTCTTCAAGACTCCCGGTAGATCGCAGACCTGGTGTAGGTAACACTGGCTGTAAAAACCCCAGATGTCAGATTTGCTTCCACATCACTTTGGGACCCAAAGTCTTTATTCCCAATGTCATTTGGCCCATTAAGCCCCCTGCCCTCACGTGCGATTCCAGCAACGTAGTTTACATTTTTTATTGTACTATTTGTAATTCTGGTAATTATGTAGGAGAAACAGGTACTGCTTTTCGTTTAAGATTCAATACTCATAAAAAATCAATACGGGATAACCTGCCCGGTTTTCCAGTGGCGGAACATTTTAACCTTCCTAACCATTCTCTTGAGAATTTAAAATGCATTCTTGTAGGTTCTAATTTCAGTTCTTCAGCATTACGTAAACGTAAAGAAATAGAATGGATTTTAAGAATTAATTCCTTTGTTCAAGGTATCAACAAAGATTTAGGAGTTCTCACTCCGTATGAGTTCTTCAAGGCCTGACTGACCTCTTATCATGGGTCAGCGAGCGCACTTAATCCCCCAGGTGAATTAGTTTTACTTAAGCTTTCCTCAATGCGCCTTTATTTGCAGCTTTTACAGCTCTCTGGACAAATGTCTCACAGCACATCTTACTGTACATTCTGGTTTTTACCATTTATTTCTGCTTTCTTTTATATCCTAGCAGTTATTTACGCCCTTTGTGCTCTTTTAATGCTACACTGGTTGCACCCATTTGTTTTAAATCTTTTAATACTGCTTCTGCACTTCTCGACAGCGTCTGTATTTTTATCTGTTTGTCAGTCTAGTAGTTGCCGATGAAGGTCCCAGGTAGGACCGAAAATTTCAACAATAAATTTCTTTTTAATG
Source organism: Holothuria leucospilota (assembly GCA_029531755.1). Taxonomy (NCBI): domain Eukaryota; kingdom Metazoa; phylum Echinodermata; class Holothuroidea; order Aspidochirotida; family Holothuriidae; genus Holothuria; species Holothuria leucospilota. The sequence continues at coordinate 62,360 of JAIZAY010000062.1, read as the reverse complement.
TATTCCTGCTGTGTCAACTATGCTTTGTGTTCTGCTTGTTTACCTATATATATATATATTTTTATATATATATATATATATATATATATATATATATATATATATATATATATATATATACATACATATATATATATACATATATATATAGTTCGAAGAGTAAGTAACTGATTCGATCTGAATTAAATTCAGTACTGGCAAAGCCTTTTGAACAAGGGAAGAATGAAAGAAGAAACCAGAAGGAAAATTGAGCCACGCGGGTTTGAACCCGGGACGGTCGCTGTCCGGGCGACTGCCTTAACCACTGCACCACCGTGACTAACGTGATTCTCGGCTTGAACCAAGGTACAAATACCGCACGCTACAGTTTTTCCTCCTTGTTACCACACAAAGTGTGTAAATCCCGAAACGGGTAAATTAGATAGGTCGAACGTGGTAAGTTCGACTGTAAATATAGGTCGAAGAGTAAGTAACTGATTCGATCTGAATTAAATTCAGTACTGGCAAAGCCTTTTGAACAAGGGAAGAATGAAAGAAGAAACCAGAAGGAAAATTGAGCCACGCGGGTTTGAACCCGGGACGGTCGCTGTCCGGGCGACTGCCTTAACCACTGCACCACCGTGACTAACATGATTCTCGGCTTGAACCAAGGTACAAATACCGCACGCTACAGTTTTTCCTCCTTGTTACCACACAAAGTGTGTAAATCCCGAAACGGGTAAATTAGATAGGTCAAACGTGGTAAGTTCGACTGTAAATATAGGTCGAAGAGTAAGTAACTGATTCGATCTGAATTAAATTCAACCCAAGTACTGGCACAGCCTTTTGAACAAGGGAAGAATGAAAGAAGAAACCAGAAGGAAAATTGAGCCACGCGGGTTTGAACCCGGGACGGTCGCTGTCCGGGCGACTGCCTTAACCACTGCACCACCGTGACTAACGTGATTCTCGGCTTGAACCAAGGTACAAATACCGCACGCTACAGTTTTTCCTCCTTGTTACCACACAAAGTGTGTAAATCCCGAAACGGGTAAATTAGATAGGTCGAACGTGGTAAGATCGACTGTAAATATAGGTCGAAGAGTAAGTAACTGATTCGATCTGAATTAAATTCAACCCAAGTACTGGCATAGCCTTTTGAACAAGGGAAGAATGAAAGAAGAAACCAGAAGGAAAATTGAGCCACGCGGGTTTGAACCCGGGACGGTCGCTGTCCGGGCGACTGCCTTAACCACTGCACCACCGTGACTAACGTGATTCTCGGCTTGAACCAAGGTACAAATACCGCACGCTACAGTTTTTCCTCCTTGTTACCACACAAAGTGTGTAAATCCCGAAACGGGTAAATTAGATGGGTCGAACGTGGTAAGATCGACTGTAAATATAGGTCGAAGAGTAAGTAACTGATTCGATCTGAATTAAATTCAACCCAAGTACTGGCATAGCCTTTTGAACAAGGGAAGAATGAAAGAAGAAACCAGAAGGAAAATTGAGCCACGCGGGTTTGAACCCGGGACGGTCGCTGTCCGGGCGACTGCCTTAACCACTGCACCACCGTGACTAACGTGATTCTCGGCTTGAACCAAGGTACAAATACCGCACGCTACAGTTTTTCCTCCTTGTTACCACACAAAGTGTGTAAATCCCGAAACGGGTAAATTAGATAGGTCGAACGTGGTAAGATCGACTGTAAATATAGGTCGAAGAGTAAGTAACTGATTCGATCTGAATTAAATTCAACCCAAGTACTGGCATAGCCTTTTGAACAAGGGAAGAATGAAAGAAGAAACCAGAAGGAAAACTGAGCCACCCGGGTTTGAACCCGGGACGGTCGCTGTCCGGGCGACTGCCTTAACCACTGCACCACCGTGACTAACGTGATTCTCGGCTTGAACCAAGGTACAAATACCGCACGCTACAGTTTTACTGATCACCACAACATTTTAAAACCCCATCAGTCTACAAGTACTGTAACTGTTTAAGGATTATTCCCCTCCCTCCTTTTAAAAAAATCCTCTCTTAAAAGTAAATTTAAGGCTACCAGAAATTAAACATCAGTATTACAAGTGCTCTCATCAGCCTGGTTTCAGTTGGTAAAAGGTCAGATCTTCCTATCTGACAAATTAACAAACTCCTTGTTAATATTCAGTAAAACATCCAAAATTATCTACAAAATTATGAGTTGCATTGCAGTATGGTTAGACGAGCATTCTAAAGACTAACTGATATTAACAGAGATCTTTGTTGACTGCAGACAGGTGTTATTCTTCATATGACAAATTAACTGTAACACTCACCCCTGGTCTTCTGGTAAATTTCTGCTAAGTAAAGACAAAATGTATAGATTTCCAAGTTCATAAAGGCATCTCTTAATCTCTCAACACTGTAAGGTTGTAAAATGCCTTCCTCTTCAAGAGCATGCAGTAGATTTTCAGAGGGTTTGTCACTACTCAGGATAGCATCTGTTTGGCCCTTAGGTATCTTAAAGAAGTTTGCCAGCTTTTTACATTCATCTGTCTGAAGAGTTGATGCCAACTTCTCTTTGAAGTAACTGTAGGTGAATACTTCTGCCTACAAGAGAGAAGGGTATAAAGCATGATGAGATACAAAGTGTATATAACGTAAAATTATAAAAACGTAATTTGCTTATATATTGGCAACCCTTTTGCAAGCAACATGAAACTCAGAAAAGTAACATGAATACGAAAAACATCTAGTATTCAGTGTGTATTCTGACTAGTTTAACTCCTTACCTTCTGCACTTGCACTACACATGAAGTACATAACTGTATGCATCATTTGTACATTTAATACCAAGTGATACAAGGTACAAAAAAGACCCCCCCCCCCAAAAAAAAAGACAGAGACGCATGCCAACGATAGAAAAGTGTATGCCACTCTACGCCTATGGGATGACTTCCGAATGGGGGGGGGGCAGCAGAAAGTTTTTAATGTTTGTTCACCCCTCCCCAAAAAAGCATGCATTTTCTTGCACTATGGCAACCTCTACAAGGCTCCACCCTTCATGCCTCTATATGAGTGCCACCTTTAATACTGTAATGTTTACAAGTATCATTGATTGTGCTAAAAAGAACACCAATACAAGAGTAGACAAGTTTGGGGGCGGGCACCCATTTAAAAGAAACTATGGATGATGTTAGCAAAAGCCGACAAGAGGGAGGCCACAACTTGTAGTGTGAGAAGTAACTGTTGCTGTTGTTTAAAATTTTCATGACCATCCTTGGCATACTAGAGAGAGAAACCTACTTGTAAATATTAAGTAATGTGATAAAACTGATCCCATAGAAATATTTCTACTACAGAAATTGTACCAAAAATGAAGGAAGCTGAAGTAGTTGCAACATGGCAAAAAGGGACTTCTAAATCGTCCCGTACATATACTGTAGGTACATATTTCAGAGTATCTAGCTGTATTCACAATTGATGACTGCAGTTTACACGCACTTGGTACAGGTTACTGTAGCCTTTGTTCAAATGAGCAATAGACATTTTTAATAGAAGGGGAGGGGGGATAGAAGTAAATTTACTTGGGAAAATCTTTGTTACCTGGGGTCTACTCTCATAATTTCCGTTTTAAGCCATTGTCTTTCTGTACTAAATTTGGCGTGATATCAGCAGCAATATTGCACAACCTGACAGTACGGATTATTTGTTTTGCCAACTAGTTTCCTTCCTTGAAGCTAGTTGCTTGTTTACAAGCTGAGGCATCTTATACTGCACACTGCACATGGACACACACTATTGACAGTGATACTAACATGAGCCAACTATATAGGAGCACAAGGCTAATACCATGTTACTGTTTCGATGCTTGGCTAAATGGAGAAAGCGATGCCCTTTGCAAAAATGAAGCTTACAGCAACTAGGAGGTTTGGGATCCGATCCCCAGCCACGTCAAAGTATAATGAGTTTTGCATCCAAGAGTTATCTACAGTTTTCCAATCTGAACTAGATTTCATGAGAACCTGATCTAGGAGAAACTTGGAAACAAGAGTAACTGATCAGTGTTCAGATGATCTATAGCCACCTCTTCAATTGCAATTTGTAAGCCACAGGCTGCACTGACTACCTCCACATTTGTGGTCTTTAAAGGGTCCCAAACAGGCGTGGAGATATCTTCTCAACAGTGGGAGGGGGGGGGGGGTTGTTGATGATCTTTCAAAAAATTTACTGTGTGGAAAACATCAAGTCAATGGGGGAGTTCTTTGAAAGTGTGGGGGGTTGTTACCCCCTGAGCCTCCCCTGTTTCTCCACCCCTGGTCCCAAAAGCTGCCTTTAAAGGTCTGAATGAGGCTGCATACTAGTCCTGCAAGAAAGCATCACCCTGACAACATCAATAAACATAGCCCTAATGTTCTTCAATGCATTAACCTTTTCATGGTTTGATCATACATGAGCCTGTCCATGCTGGCTGGAGATCCTCCGGTGATACTTTGCATCTTGTTAGATTTCATTAATTCAGCCTGTTACTGGCAGAGAAGGCCTGAATTTTCATTTTTGTACCTTTTCCTGTTTGTACTTTTTACAACCTTTTAAGTGTCGTGCGATTTTTAGTATTTTAAAGTGTTTTAGTTGCTATTTGGATTTTTGCAAACCTTTAATTGATTATACCATTCTACTGCACTTCCATCCACAGATGAAGGTTGATAGCAAATTCTGGCTAAAAGTAGTGATTACAATATCTTGCTAAAAAGTGATACAAGTGATAAACGGTACATGAGTACTACTGAACAGGATGTGAGGACAGTTGTTCCTCCACTTTTCCCCCACCAGAACTGGTATCAATGCTTCATATTGCAGGGAACACAGTTATGTATGCAAATAGTATCATCAAAGTGTTACTTATTTATTACAATTCAAATCTGATCTTAGTTAAAGCTCACATGTCCATGTTCATTCAGGAGGGGGGAAGGGCAAGTTACGGGGAGGGGGGCTGCAGTAAAAAACATTTGCCCAAAATTTTAAGCACATATGCTTATAAATTAGCATATACTTTTTCCTGAAAATGTCTCATGTCCTGCTCTTCCTCCTGAATCCATCAGCGTCAAAGTGCTTATTAAAAAGGCCAGAATTTTATCCTTCAGCATGTATCTTTTACAGCTATGCTGTGGTAATTAGGTTAAGGCCAGCCCAGCTCAGCCACCCTAATTACAAATATTTGAATTCAGTTAAAATCATTGAATACACAAAGCTAACTGAATTTCTCTCTCTTTATCTAAATGTTGTAAACTAAGGGGGTGGGTACAATACAAATCTCTGTCACTATGTATTCACATAGTATCACACACAGAGTACAGAAAATTAAGTGTGGGACACAAGTTACACGAGTGTAGTAAAGAGATTATGGGGGAACAATCAGAATGTCCCTATAAAAGTTTTGCTGGGAAGCAATTTGTTACAAGTACACCTAAGTCTGCATTGTACTATTTGCAAACATATGCATATGAGGAAGTGGGGCATATGCTCCTCCAATCGGGCAAAACTACTGGATCCATTCGGAAAAATGAGACAGCCAAGAAATTAAATTATGCCCTTTTTGCAGGCCAAAATTCGGGAAACTTGGTCCAAAATTCTAAATTCAGGCAAAAATTATCCCTGCCTGCCCCCAGAAATATTGACCCCTGTACCTATGTTTGTAAAATGATTCAAATGTTTCATGGTCAGTTTGAAATGCTCAAAGACACATTCCTATTTGACAAATATGGTATTTAACTGCAGTTTCATGGCATGTCATCTCAAAGAAAAAGGGTGCACCCATCAGTCCGACACGTCTTCAGTCCGACACGTTCTCATTCCGAAATTGAAATACGCATTTTCATTCCGAAAAATAAAATATACGCTTTCATTGCGAAAAAACGAGTTTTCATTCCGAAAATAAAATACACGTTTTCATTCCGAAAAAACGAGTTTTCATTCCGACACGTTTTCATTCCGAAAGTAAAATACAAGTTTTCATTCCGAAAAAACAAGTTTTCAATCCGATACGTTTTCATTCCGAAAAGTAAAATACACGTTTTCATTCCCAAAATGAAATACACGCTTTCATTCCGAAAAAACTAGTTTTCATTCCAAAAATAAAATAAACGTTTTCATTCCGAAAAAACCAGTTTTCATTCCAAAAATGGAATACAGCATAATCATAGGCGTAGGATGCGGGAGGCTTGGGGGCTTTAGCCCCCAGTCAAAAATTTGGAGGTATGATGTGAAGTATGCTTTCGCTCCCCTCAATCCAAGGATGAAAACCCCTTATTTGTTGCCTGTTTAAAAATGTCAAACTTTGCAGTAATTTTTCTTAAAATTCACCCAATTTGTTGCATCAAATTGCATATAAAGACCCCCAAATACTCAAAAAATTTCCTAAGGGTAGGGGGTCCCTCCTAAAAGGACGGCTCTCCGAAACAAAGTTCAGCCTACCCCCTCAATCTCGAACAGCTTCCTACGCCTATAAACATAACAACGTACCATTGAAGTATTGGTTTCTAAAAGTCTTTTGGTTTCGATGAAAGAGAATCCTATGCCATGATGGCGTGTGTATGTAGCCTACGTTTGCATGTGTATGTGGATGTACGTGTGGGTTTGTGACACTTTGTTCTTTAACACGATATCTCAAGAAGAAAAGCTTTGACAGTTGTCAAACTTGGTACACAGGTGCCCCATATAGAGAGGGGGAACCTATTGTTTTTGATGAGTGTCAAAGGTCATCTAGGGTCACCAGGAGTCAAACTCTGAAAACCTTGTTAACACGGTTTTACAGATAGGAAGCTTGGACTTATTTAAAGCTTGGTATATTGATGTACTATGTGGCAAGAGTGTGAATTTGGTCATCTGGGTTTACTGGGTGCCAAAGTCTAACTAGAGAGCCCACAGACTTAGTGATTCCTTGCCGAGAAGGTGTGCTTTGTCAGTAAGGTTCAGCCTTAAAATTTGTACTTCCTGACTATATTAGTTTTTACAATTTTCTTCAGTTTAACCTCTGCTGACCTTTTCATGACCTTAGACTTCCACGTAAAAGTATAGGTTTATTCCTCTCAACATGACAAATCTAGCCACTAAATATGAAAATATCCTATTTTCACTTTGAGATATCGTGTTTCAAAGTCTTCAGTATTTCAATTCTGGTGACCTCAAATGACCACTGACCTCCATCAAAAACTATAGTTTCCTCTCAACGTGGAAAATCTATACCAAATACAGCAAATGTCGGTCATTCGTATCTTGAGATATTGCGAATACAAGAAGCTTCACAAACACATACACACCCATACCCACATACACACACATCATCACCATCGCATAGATTCCTTGCTCTCCTTCGGCAAGGAATCAAAAACCCCAAAAATATTGCATGGTAGGAAGCTTCGATATACTTGATACTTGGTATGTGGATGCACTATGATAGGAAGAAGGACCTTACTGTTTTATTGGAGGTCGAAGGTCATATGGGTCACTAGATGTCGAAGAGCAAAATTTCCCAAGAACTCCAAAGATTATTTTGGTGTAAGCAGAGGTTAGAAAGCAAAATTTCCCAAGAATTCCCAAAAGTGTCCTTGTGGTAATCAGTCTCCAGAGGTCACAAAGCAAAATATCATCCCCAGAATTCCCAAGAACGTCATCTGAGATTATTAGCTCAAGAGAAAAAACTTCCCAAGGATACCTAAGATCTAATATGATGAAAAAACTTTTTTCCAACACTTTGTGTTAGCATTTTACCTATGGTGACTATAATAAATGGTACATCATGTTATAATTTCCAATGAAACATTTCATCGAAACCTCAACGCATCTTTTGCATTCTGGTTAAATTAATAAATTTAATTTTACAGGAGTACCCAATGAATACAAAATCTAAAAAATCTCACCGAACCCTTCAGAATTACCATGCAGTAACACCATATTATAGTGATTCGAATCACAAGGCCGTAATCCTAATCTCCATCGGACTTTCTGTTGTTGAGACGTAAGATAAAACTAACGTCCCTTTTGCCAACTTTTTAAATTATTCTCATAAATTTTTACATGTTCGTAACTTCAAACGACAACTTTAGGCGATTTTTTATTCATTCATAGTAATCCTTACTTTGCAAGAAACCACATATTTGTATCATGCATCCTCTTTAAGAAAAACATTTTAAAGTGACCCCTGCATGATATTTTCCATTAAATTGCTTTTTGAAAATTTATATAACTTTTTGGAATTGTTCGATCGCCTTTGAACTCTAAAATCGCGAGATATTTGGCTAAGCTATAGGATTGCACTTTTGAGATCTGTAACATATACAAAGAAAGGGGTGATGTACGATGATTAACCTAGAAGATATGAAGGCGTACTTCAGGTAACTCAATTTCGACTTTATTTTCACCATCACAATGTCTGATCTAGCTGAAACCTGCACCATTGAACTTAGCGTCCATCTGTACGTTAACGAACGGGGTGACCCCACCGTCATTGCATTTTGCAACTTAACTAGTAAAGATATCGGAACGAAATACCGAAGTATGACCAACTATTAGATTGGGCTAAACAAGTGATCTTTAATGTATTGTTGGATAGTATTGAAAACATACAACACATTTTAATTAAGTATGTCAATTTGACCGCCAGCGTGCCACGCAGACTTGTTTGCCTTCCTTGCTCTTTTCATCTAGTAGCCTTTCCGGCTTCTTTCCTGTTACCTGTCATGTGTTATATCGGTGTACGTGTCCTTGACATCGCAGCTTCCACGGATTAGTTCTGAGACCCCCACAACCCCTCAACCCCCACAACCCCTAACCTGTGTTGACATCATATTACTTTCGATTGTGGCTTGTGCCGGTTTAAGTAATCTTATGGTTATTACTAAAACCGACACAAGCCAGAGCAATTGAGGGATAAATTCATTCCATGTCTTATTCAAGGTCCATGGGTCGTCGGGGTTTTAATTATCCTATATATCGAGTGTTTGGGATTCAAACATGTTAAGCTTTTGATTTTGAGAACTAAGCACACTAATGGGAAATTCGGGTGCCTTTATTGTTCTAAGGACCAATACCTCATCATCAGGGTGAAAAGTTGAAAACTACATTAAAAACGTGTGAAAGATGCAACTTTTGCTATCTTATTTGATGCAAAAACGCGATCATTCACTTAACACCTGTGTGCACCAAACTGCCTGTCATTCATTGTGCATATCTTCACACAGTAAAAGACCCTATAGCAATGTACTGCACCATTCTCAATCATCGAAAAAGTACAATTATCACAGCCAGAATGTCCCGATCAAGTAATTTATATTCCATTAAATCGATATCAGAAAATAATGGTTGTGACTACACGCAATAACACAAATTTTTGCTTAAAAAGTATACTATTGATGAGCAATTTGCCCTCTCTCATATTTAATCCAAAAAATAAAATAACCGACGAGAAAAATTCTGTGTTATAACACATTAATGGCCCATTGTGGGGGATCACAAATACCCCCACACTATAATTTAACACTTTTGTGCTACTGTATACGGGGAAAACCTACTTTTAGAAAAGAGGAATCAAAATTTAATTAAGAAATCAACTTTTCTAAAAGGAAGAAAATTACAAACGAGAAGTCTCTGTGCAGATAAATTTCTGTTTTATTTTAGTAATTACAAAACCATGAAGAAGGCATTTTACAAGAGGAATAATTAGTCCAATAGCGATATTTTCGAGTATTTTCGAGAGGTTAATAAAAGTCGACTTTTGGTAGTTTTTCATGAGAACATATTCTACTAACAATGATCAAACGACACGAACTTTTAGACATCGTTACAAAGTTTTCGCATGCGCACATCTTGGGAGGGAAGGCGCCCCCACAAAGTACTAAAATACCCCAACACCGACTTTTCTCCTACAATTACGATGTGGTCTAATTCCTTGATTATCAAATTACTTGGGTTTCAAACAACAATGAACTTTGATACCCAAAGGAAACGGTTTCGCCTTCAAATTTATGCAGCGTTGTTAAATTGCCTTAGCCTATAATCGCCGTCCAGAACCATCGCAATAAAATTTTTGGAAAACTCGAATGCCTGTTTTCCTTTTTTTCCGATTGCCGGAATGCCATATATACTTATAGATCTCATCAGTTCTGACTTCCCCAATCCTTCCTGTGTCGAACTTACGGAAGACCGTTAGGGCCAACCTCAAAAACGTTTTCTTTCGTTTCTGCAGAAAAATGACATCACAAATTATTGCGCATTCTACCACTTAATATTGAGTGAATAAGCTTTACCATATCTAAGCTCAGGAATGTCCTGTGAAGATGGGCAGAAGAAGAAGTTCAGTAACATGTACTTTTGAAATTTCACACTTAAGGAACACTTTAAGTAAGTTTCAAGTTGCACTTGTGAGAACAAAATTGAAACTAATTCTTAAGTATCTCAAAGGGACCATGAAGGCCCGGGAGTGGCCAAATTGCCATTTGCACTGAGTTACGAGGCAATGAAGTTTTCACCGTAAAGCATAAAAATCTCAAAACTCAAATGGAATTTGATGTTGAAGGTGCAACGTAATTTAGAAAGAACTGGTCATTAAAAGTGCACACTTTTAGCTTTCAGAAGTGTTTCTGTTTGCAACTTTTAGGCCCACGTCAGCCATAAAGTGATCACCGGAATACATTTATTATTCAGGTGATAATTGTTGGATTACGCATATACGAGCAGCCATAAGACTAGCCACATACTGTAGCTCTCCCAGTGATAGTTTTTGTGGGTGTCAAGCTTGTCTGTTAGGGGAAAAATGAAATTAAACTTAGGAGAAAGTATAATTAGGAGTCAGTTGCCGTGACTCCATTTTATTGACAATACAAATTTGTTATTTATAGGACCTACACTTTTAACTCCCCAAAGAATATTTCCATAACGACATGGACCAAAGATAATTGTTGGAGAATTAAACGGAGTTAAAAATCTCCTGAAGTAGGCTCAAACTGATACTTTCTCTTGCAGACGATTAAATAAATAATAAGATGGAATTCGGTATAGTACGTGGCAAATGACGAAGGAGACCAAAGATTTGCAATCAGTGTGGTGAAAGTCCTACCTCCAGTCATAGAACCGACATATGAATGTGCGAATCTTTACTTCGGGAGCTCAGTTTCGAATGTCGAACATCTTTTTTAATTCAAATCAACATAATTTGGCCACAAGTCTGCAAGCATTTGAAAGCATAACCAAATACTGTACAACTTTCGGTAATGGATTTGCCTAGGACCGAAATCGGCCTTTCTTGGGAAATTGTTGGTAAGGCATATAGCAGGGGCTGGTCGTTGGTGGTTCAACTAGTTTTGAAGTTTTGAAGACAAAGGTACAATCCTGGTATCCATGTATATACATCATTTTCTACGATACCGCTCGTTTTACAGTATGATCCCGGGGACTCAATGGCACAAACAGACAAAATATTTGACGTGTAACAGTTCTATGAAAAATAGAATTCTACTGGACCGTAAAAAATACAGTATTTCAACAACTTGTTTGAAGCAGTGGTATCAAACTTACTCCACACTAACAGTAATAGTCCCTACTAAAGTCTGTTTAAGAAAAAGAAAAATGGGTTGAGACTCTTATAATCGCGTATATTTTAAAACTAAACAGAGCCACGCCCTGTTGCTTTATAAGGCCTACATATACTCTTTGAAGTCATTACGGTTTTGCTGACCTGGCTGAAAAAGAAATACTAAGTTCATGGGGAAATATAACCTATGCAAATGTTCTGGCGATAACCTTCTTACAGTAAAATCGGGAGACAATAGGAGAACATGCCCATCTGCTCTCAATTGTAAAATAAAAGTTTCAAATCGGATGGAACCGTTTTTCATGCATAAATCATACATATAAACACCAAATAAAGTTGCTTACCTACATAAATGAAGCCTTTTCTTGTCGTGGTTGGCTAGCTGACCAAGTCTGTTACGGCGACTCATTTTGCACGTTTTGCACTGTGGCTGTTTTTCCAGTAACAGATTAAGGAAAATACCCCGCGATGCAGGAAGATGTCTGTTCCTCACAAAATCCTCTGAAAAAGCGGCTCTGTCTGGCAGCTAGAAGTCGCTTAAATAGTATCTTTTTTTCAAATAGAGTGGTCTTAATGCATTATTGGAATTTACATTTTCATTTAGTTTTGTGTCTTTACAAAGACCGTATCCCTGCTTAAGCTGGGAATACAATACATTTACTTTCAACTCTTAAGGAATTGCAAGGTGTTTGATAACAAATAAGGATTATGCTAGACCATTTCCTGTTTACCTTGTTCTTCCTTCTGTGTTGTCTTCTATGGCTCATGCCATTTCAGCTAAAAAAAATATGCACTTTTATTAAGCCGATGTAATTTGCCAAATGAAGAGAAAAAGTTCTGCTCTCACTCCCAGTGGTAAGTTAATTTTTCTGTACTTCGAGGGCTTTAGGAGGCGTTCATGTCGGCAAAGTAGGCCAGTGTATGACCATGTATAATCCCGCTTGCTTTTTTCATTTCAAAATTCGGAAGGCGCAAAGCCACAACCACCGAAAATTAACCGATGTCAGGCAATTTTACAGGAATAATATGCCTTGGTTTTCAGAGGACCCACCGTAAAAAGAGACGTCTTCATGTTTTAACACATTATGGCGTTAAAAAATTAGAAAATGAACAACAAAATGAATAAGCAAAGTAAATGACTGAACGAATATTAACACATGATAAAGATAATGACGTCAATTAAAGTGCACTCCTCAATCAAACACGTTTAAATGTTATATATATATATATATATATATATATATATATATATATATATACATATGTTAATTTGCCTTTATTAAAAACAACTTGACATTCACAGTAATCAAGAAATAAACGCATAAACGTGTTTACGAGATTGTGTTAAAGTGGCGTCAATGTGTTAAAGTTGGCGTTGTAGACGTTTCATTTGCTTATGTATTTTATTGTTTTGGAGGGCACATAAACGCCAAGACGAGTTTATTATCTGTTACAAAACAGTGTTAATCATTTCTTACAGTGGGCCTCTGTGTGTCCTTTCTGCCATTTTCAAAAGATGGTTTAACACACTGCTTTTTTCATTTTTTGTCGCAGTTTTTAAACATTTGACGTAAAAAGGGGTGTTAACAAAACTGCAATGCAGTGCAAGGTTACAGGTGAGCACTTCTTAATCTGGTATGCCGTGGACCATCCTTTCTTAAGGTATATTTCTAAAAGTACTGATGTTTGATGTTAATATACAGTATCAATTTCAGCTTTGTTCTCAGAAGTGTAATTGAGGCGCCCTCTCTTTGGGACCCGAACTAGACCCTTGTTAAACGACCACTGCCCCGATTTTTTTGCTTGAAATTCATTTTTGAAACTTACGATGTAAGTGAATCAATTGCTGTTCATATCGGCATTGTTCATAAAGATGAAATTGGGCCCTGTATGGGTTTTTGTGGTCCACTTAAGCCCTTCTTAAGCTGAAATGCTCCGGACCATCCTTTCTTAAGTTACATTTTTTTAATCAGTGATGTGTGGAGATATTACAGTAGAAGTTTCATCCTTGTTCTCAAAAGTGTAAATGAGACCCTATTTTGGGTACACTTTGGGCCCTTCTCAAGTAAAGAATGTCCCAGATTTTGTTTTCTTAAGTTTCATTTTTCAATCGACTGGTTTTAGTACTTCAAATTGTTATGAATATCAGTGTTGTTCCCAAAAGTGTAAATGAAGGTCATTTTGGGGGTCATTTAGGTCCCCACCTGTCCTTATGGCCCCGAATGCTGCACTTAAAAACATGGGTTTTATTCTTTCCCACTATGTCCTTGACACAACGAGATCACCAAACCTTTCGTTCCCAATAGTGTAAATGATTAGGGGTCTAGCTCCCTAATTACAATTCTCATCAGGTATCGGATATTAAGTTCATTATTATAGAGCAGACTTACAGCTAGTCTAGTATTAACACAGTTCTCACGGTATGTTAAACAAAAGTTCTAGTCTTTGTCTTCCACTGGATTTGATCAATTACTTTTACCCGTTTTACTGTATGGGTGTGAAACCTGGAGGTTTGAAGACCTAAAACAAATAGAGAACTTTCATATTAAATTTCGTGAGTCTATCCTAAAGCTTGGTAAGAATACTTCATATTGTATGGTGTATGATATTCTTGGGCGTCACAAATTACTTAAAACAATTGAGATTAGGGTGATTAATATTTCGGTATCGAATTATTATTAGTCGTGAACATAAGCTGTCATACGTGATGTATCAATTCTTAAGAGCTCTTGATAATAATGGTTTTTACAGTTCCCCTTGGATAATTAAGGTCACACTTAATAAGTCTGGAATGTCTTTTGTAACCAGAACATTTAGGGGTGAGCCAAATAGACAGTATGCAAGTCTCTTCTCGAAAATCCTGGTTAAATAACACAATAAGTAGGGGACTAAGTGATATTTATGAACAAGAATGGTTTACAGAGGAAAATAATCTCTAATTGTAAAATATATATGATATTCAAACAGAGACTTAATTTCGAGAATTATTTATATAGTAAGCCTAAGTCCTCCTTGATCTGTAAATCTTTGTTGATACAGATGTAGTAATACCAACATTCTTTCCATTTGTGGTAAATACCAAGGTTTGATTTTCATGAGTTTGTTTTTCTGTTCTGAGAACCAAATCGGTGACGAATTGCACTATATTTTTAATGCCCCTTTCCAATGAGCGTAGTATGTATTTCAAAATATTTAGATCCAGAGCAAGTGCCACTCAAAAGGAATTACTTTTTCAGTCAAGTAATAAAGCTGCCCTTAAAAATTAGAATTTTTTTTGTTTGAAAAATCATGGAAAAGTTTCGCTAGTTGCAAATAGTGCGTTAGCTATTCTTTCTTTTCAAAACTGGTGCCAGTATTTTGGTCACATGACAGTTAACTATGTCATTGTATTATAATGTGTTTTTTCTTTTCTTTCTTTTATAAATATATATAGTACATATATTTTCTTTTGTCTTAGTGCTATAATTTTTGACATGTATGTATTTTTCATATTAAGTTCTGATACCTCTTTGGAGGACAAACAGAACAGAACACTTTGTTTTCTCTAGGCCTAAATGAAAGAAAGGAGTTTTTTCTACTCCTTTTGACGGTTTGGTTTATGAAATGTTCTTGCTCGATTACTCCTCCTATTCCTCTTACGCTACGTTGGTCTAAGCTAGTTTTCTTTAACTACAATGCAACAAATTTACATGCTAGTTTTAAGAATCCAATGTTATCTTCTTGTTTTGTTGCATCCTCCTAGAGATTTTTAGAGCAAGGTATCTATGGCACAGTTCAGGGTTACTTTTTCTACCCCTTTCTGCGTTTTCTAATGTGAAATGGTCTTGACTGATACCACTTCCTGGTCCCTATTAGCTAACATTGTTTTTAACTTTTTTAGTATTATCTAAACTTCAATGAGACGCACTTACAGCTGGTTTTAAAAATCCTATTTTGTTGCTTTAATGCTGCTTATTTTAAGCTTTATGTTTAAAGTACTACTACTGTCTAAAGTTTGTGCTGATTGTGCTGATTAATCAGCACAAACTTTGAAAGTAGTTGCTTTAATTCTTTATTGCTCTTTGCATGTGCTTTAGAAACTTTATAGGTAGATATCTGAACGCACTTTATCGTTTTTCATTAGAGCTAAGGAAGGCTGAATAAATAGCCGGAAGCTTCTCGGCTCAGGGTGCCTTTTATCTTAGTATGTCTAGTTGCAATTTTATTTTTAACATTGTAAGTTATTATGCACTCTGAGGAACGTGTTCACCAATGAAACACTTATTTTGCCTCACTTTATAAACACGTTAAAATCTAACAATGCGTGTCTAGCGATTGTGCACTTACTGTGATATTTAGCAGGTGTTTTAAAACGACTTTTTTTGGGGGGGGGGGATTAAACATACGTGTTTAGCATCTAAACATGATTACAAAGTGCGGGATGAAAGTGATTAGAAAAAATGTTCAAAATGATCAACTCCTTAACACCGTTTTTAGATTGTACAGTAACCTAGAATATTATTAATGATAATGGTAATGATAATGATAATGCTAATGATAATGATAAAGATAGTGACATTGACAGTGATTAAAAACTCGTTTTTTCGGAATGAAAACGTGCATTTCATTTTCGGAATAAAAATACGTTTTTTCGGAATAAAAACGTGTTTTCCATTCTCGGAATGAAAACGTGTCGGACTGAAAACTCGCTTTTTCGGAACGAAGACGTACATTTCATTTTCGGAATGAAAACTTGTTTTTTCGGAATAAAAACGTCTTTTTCATTTTCGGAATGAAAACTTGTCGGACTGAAAACTCTTTTTTTCGGAATGAAGACGTGTATTTTATTTTCGGAATGAAAACTCGTTTTTTCGGAATGAATTCCATTTTCGGAATGAAAACGTGTCGGACTGAAAACTCGATTTTTCGGAATGAAAACGTGTATTCCATTTTCGGAATGAAAACGTGTCGGACGGAAAACTCGTTTTTTCGGAATGAAGACGTGTATTTCATTTTCGGAATGAAAACGTGTCGGACTGAAAAGGTATACCCAAAGAAAAATGCCTCCTTAATGCAATATTGTACTTCAAATGTACCATCAGTTCTATTTTTAACAGAGAGGATCAGTGTATGGGACCGTGTTACAGTGTATACTTAATGAACTAAAATGTGTCACTATGTCCCCCAGAAGGTGCTGGATGCTGCCAGACATCTAGTGCACCACACTTGTCGGAACTGTCACTGTGTCCTTTCTGATGGTTGCATATATTGTCCCACAAACAAACTTTTCATGTGTTTTTCCAGAATACAAAGGAGGAAAGGTTTTTATTTCCTAAAAAGAAACTTAACTTTTGCACTGTTTTACACACTTACAGTGCCAGTCAAGTCAAAATGTCATCTACCTATTA
Organism: Holothuria leucospilota; assembly: GCA_029531755.1. Taxonomy (NCBI): domain Eukaryota; kingdom Metazoa; phylum Echinodermata; class Holothuroidea; order Aspidochirotida; family Holothuriidae; genus Holothuria; species Holothuria leucospilota. The sequence continues at coordinate 45,425 of JAIZAY010000062.1, read as the reverse complement.
CACAGGGGATATCACACAGTCTGAGGATTAAAGGTAATGGGAAGATTAGAGAAATATTGAAGGAACAGAAAGGGATCATACTAGAGATAGAAGAAGTAGACCTATACCCACAAATTACAATTGTCCATCTGAGTCAACTTATTTTATAGTAAACTCATTTCTGTACAACATTGATCAAGCAATGCGAATTTATTCCTCCTTTTTTATCCCTGACTTTGCTTGCCATCTCTACTTTGCACCTATAACCTTGAGTCTGGACGTTTGTACCGCTCTGATTCCAATGACAAAATCTGAAACAAAAATGCCTAATCAATAATGCCTAATCAAGAAAGCATCTAGAACCAATTTTCGGCGGTCTTGTTATCTTTTATTACAGTATCCCAAGCGTCGGAACTCATGCTTCATGCTCGTGGTGCACTTGTGACACTCCTCCATATCAGTCGGGGGAATCACAGGTTGTGCCCTCACAATCCTTGCCCTAAATTGTTGCCTGGAGAGCTGAAGTGAGTATAATTTGTACAGCCTCCTAAGTCAGACAACCAGGAACCAGTGCACTGCGAACAGTGAACTCCCCGCCAACAAGCAATGTTTTGAGTCACCAGAAGTGCAGTACACTCAACCATCAAGCAACCTCGGACCTTCGAACTCTTGTTGTTTCATATACCTTTCACCTTTGCCAAGGAGCCATATAAAGGAACTTGGTTTCTAGATTGTTTTCTTCAAAAAATTGCAATGGTGTCAAACATTATAATCATGCTTGAAAATGGTAGCACCATTTTGTATCTCAGCACCTTCCATGATAAGTTTTGTTCGAAATGAGAGAACACCTCTTCATCACAACAGAGACTTGTCACTATACAAATAGGTTAATAAGTGATGTCACCATAGTGTTGATCAACTAGGCCTATTAAATGTCAATTTTAAAACAACCAATAAGGTAACCAGATTGGTTCAAAATTTAAACTTCCAGTTAAAACTTGACTTTCCTCTCCCCAGAAATACTGCTCCATTCCATATGAACTATCTGCTGTGTTAAATCTAGTTGACAAATGGCTGATTTGTCATACTGTACATACAGCTTCAATTACAGTAATTACCCCATTTTACAGTGAACAAGTTAATGTTCAGGTTTGCCAGACACGCATAGCACAGGCTTTCAAAAGTGACCATGCATAACAACAAGTGACTTTTGCAATTTCACCTGTAGCTTCAGTTATTTTACAGAATAAGTTTTCCTATTTACCTTTTTTTCACGGAAGTTCCCCCAAACGGAATGTTTCCAAATGACTCACAGGACCAGGGAAAGTCATAGACATAGGAGGCGGGGTTTAAATTTGTGGTGAGGAAGCAGTGCATTTGCCCCCTACCCCCCATCCCGCAAACAATACTACTGTGTTGTGTCACAGTCAAGTTTGGCAGTGTGCACTGGCCTTAACTTTTTGTGTACAAACTTATGATAACGTTAAAACTTTACATTTTCCTACAGTAATGCACTGTACATACAGGTGCAGTGAATAAATGGGTACTCCTGCATACTGTAAGTGTAAAATTACCATTTGCATCAGTAATAAATGAACAGCTTTCCTTAATTTGTACAGGTGGTCCTAACAGGAAAATGAAAAATCTGATTCATATTTACAATCAACCATTTTTTATCATTTATAACCAAAAACTCAGTTACTTACTACTACATGTACCGTATAATATACCCTACCCAAGTATAGTGCAAACCACACAGTATTATACATATACAGTAAATTGTAAATTATGTTACCCTTTAAGATTTCAATACTTGAAGACTACCTACAACATTAGAGACTGAAAAAAGAATCTCATTCATCCAACTCTAATTTTGAAAGCTTACTCTGTTGTGGAGGGAACAAAATGTTGAAATTTGTTCACTTAAATTTGAAATAGTCTGTAGCTGCTCTTATTAACCTGTGATGTCCTTCTTGTACGACTCACATTACCTGCTTTTTCTCCTTTTGAAATAACAATGTTTATATGACCTTGACCTCTTTTTCCCCTTTTCTTTGCATAACATGTACGGAGAGGGCTTGTACTGTGAAGTCAACATGTAACGGAACACAGTGAATACATTTTGGTATAAGGTGCAGTAGCTTCCAAAAATACAAAGAAAAACAGCTCCGACTGAGTAGAAAAAGAATGACATCACAACTTATTGTGCAATCTACCAATTTAAATTGAGTGAATATGATACAGTAACACCACATGGCCAATAAAAGAAGAACAATCGTACACTGCCATTCAGCCCGCAGTATATCGCAACACACAACATTGTATAAAAGGCAGTAGTAAAAACTGAATTTGTAAATTCCTGGTCATAGTGTGCGCTTTTCCATAGGGGGACTAAGACTCTGACTCGGAGCTTGTGACTTGAACTCGGTCTTGGACTCGAATGCCAGTAACTTGGTCTCGGACTGCGCAGCTGAGGAGGATCTCGAACTCGGAACGTAGGGTCTCGACTACAGCACTGGTTATTGACCTCTGCGTAGCTCACTGATACCAACAAAATTATGAAGGCACTGATTACTCAACACTAATTTACAGTTCTAATCTAAATAAAATTACTAGTTCTCATATTCTGGGGACAATGGAAGTGGGGGCTGTTTTAAGTCTCCTCCCCCATTGGAAAATACATGAGTAAAGAAATGTAGCAATTTCTGTGGATGATGTCTGCTTCACATTTAAAGCCCCCCCCCCGTGAAAAAGTGGAGCCCCCTTAAAACTTTTTCTGGCTTTGCCACTGTTTGTATACGTTGAAGTATTGAGACAAATTGTTCCAAATTCTAGCCTAAGCTGACTGTGAGCAGGGCACCTAATATGCATACAAAATTGTGAGCATGTATCCCATTGGTATGGCTCTGGACATCTGTAAACTTGGGTTGTTGTAGGTGGTTATATCACTAGCCTAACAGAGACAGCACATTATTTACAAGACTCACGACATTTGAACTTCATGTTTCATTCCTTGGCCTTTCATGGTACCTCCACTATACACAGTTTTAAATAGTAGCTTCCACATCGCTAAACAGGCCACTAGCCAGGGTGGCCTGGGGGAAAGCCCCCCCCCCGAAATATTTTGCCCCTCCCAGAAAGTTTCAAGTTGCCATTGACTTAATACATGTTTACACATTTTGCCCCCCAGAAAACTTTTCGCCCCTCCTGAAGCCATATTGCCAACCTTCAGTACCTTGTCTGGCTACAGCCTGTGAAATCCCTCTAAATATGCATTTATTTACACAGTTTAGTCAGTACAATTTCACAAGTTCTTTTTCTAATTTTTAAAACTAGAATTCAATTTTTATTTTGAAAATTCATCATCATCTGATAAATCTATTATACAATCATAGTTAATTAGACTGTCTTAAATTCAGCAATACCTAAATCAAACCAACAGACTGCCTACTGAATCTCTAAGAATCAAAACAAAATCACTAGTTTTTCATATTTCCTAGATTGGGATATTTTCCTCATTTACACTGTAAACAGTATGTACAGCATACATGTACATTTATACTTGCCAGTTAAATTTTTAATTTTAGCAATAAAGATCTCTCTCTTCCAAAATTATACACGAATCAACCACCACATTTTCAAATTTTTGTTTTATGACTTTTTGAGTATTCCCCAAGACCAATTTCGTCAGTAGTGGTTGCCTCCTGAATTTTGGAAAATTAAAAAAAATCACTACTTTTCCCTATTTTCCAGAATGGGCCTATATGTATATGTAATTTACACAGTAAAATATTACCATTTTTACTTGTCACATAAATTTTAAATTTCATCATGAAGAATTCCATTTTTATCTCTGTAATTCACCTAAAACACTGTCAAATCCTTCTTATTTGATCTATGGACAATTCTCTATGATCATTTTTATAACATTTAACTGCCCTCTGGATTTTTAATAATCAAAAAAAATTTAGCACTTTTCCCCATTTTCCAGTCCACCCTCAACTTTGCCATGCATTTACACAGTTAAGTCAATGGGCAATTTTCATGCCCTTTTCTTAAAATTTGCCATTAAAAATCACCTTCAGATTTCAAAAAATCACCATCATTTGATGAAACCATCACAAAACAATGGTTACTTAGTTTCTTCTGAATCCACTGATACCTAAATTACACCTATAAACGGCCTCCTGAATTTTCAAGAATCAAAATAAAATTACTAGTTTTTCATATTTTCCAGTATAGGACTATATGTAATTTACATAGTGAAATGTCTCCACTTTTAATTGTCACATAAATTTCCAATTTTACCATTAAGAATTCCACTTTTATCTCTGTAATTTTTCATCTTACAGACCCCACACGATCACATCCTTGTTATTTTATCCCTGGGCACTTTCCTGTGACCACTTTTATAACATTTAACTGCCCTCTGAATTTGTAATAATCAAGATAAATTTGGCACTTTTACCCATTTTCCAGTCCACCTTCAACTTTGCTATGCATTTACACAGTTAACTCAATACAATTTTTCATACCCCATTCCTAAATTTTACTATTAACCAGAATGCCAAAATGCATTGAGGCTTCGATGATATATGTTCTAGGCTAGCCTAGGCCTATTTCACATAATGTCATGACGTCCCACAGTTAGTTACTGGTCAAATGCTGTCTGAATGTGTTGGAAAAATTGAGTTTTGTGTTCCCATTTAATCTTGGGAATTCTTGGGAAAATTTTGTTTTGCCCTCTGGTGACCCCAGATGAGGAATTATGTTGTTAGGCTGTTCATTCAATGTCACTGACAACCAATTGTTGTCAAACTTGAACTCCCTCTACCCTAAATAAATTTATGCAGAAAATATGAATATGTGTACTGAAAACAAGCATCTTGCTAACAACTACTTATCAAGGATGCGTACTCACTTATTGTGATTGATCCTGGGCCCTGTGCACATATATCAGACTCAACTGCCCAAGCAACTTTTCCACTCAATCATCATCTTAGTATAGCATAAAAAGCTTCCTTCATGCTCCCAAATAAAGTTTTTAACGGAAGCTAGGCTTCGTGGTTTAATGTTATACACAACCTATGCGCCATTATGTTAGGCTGTTCATTCAATGTCACTGACAACCAGGCGCGGATCCAGAAATTTTGAGGGGGGGGGGGCCCAAGATGGAAAACCTCATGTGCACCGAAGGTGCACCACGAGCGCGAAGCGCGAGTACCTACGCGTGGGGTCCAGGGGCCCGCGTTAGGGCCCCTGGCGGGGTCCAGGGGCGGAGCCCCGGTGGGGGTCCAGGGGGCGAAGCCCCCGGAAGCTCTCGCAATATTGCATTTTAAGAGCACAGAAATCGGCTCCAGTTCTTATGTCAGTGAGATTTTATACCTTTTCATGTTGCATGGAATTTGATGTGTATGGCTCATTTTAAGTTACTATATGTACCTGCAGAAGTTACGGAGAATCTAAGGTATCTTAAAACTTACACGCCAACATTATGAGCCCGGTGTAGGTAACTTGAAATGATTTTTGCCATAATGAGTGTTTCATTTTCGTTCTACGGTATTCGGGTATAGGACGTCAGATGAAACAATTGCGCGCGAAGCGCGCCGAAAATTTGAATTTACATTTAAAACCATTGCTATGACTAACGGTGTCAATTCCCTTTATGTGTTTTTATCAATTAGAAGGTGGGTTCGATACTAAGTTTTCAGTTCTCATAAGAAGAGGAGGGTGAAAAAATGAATATCAGTTGTTTTACATCCTTACAATGCTGACTCTGAAATCACGTTTATGCACACGAATAATTTGCTTATAGTAGAACCCCTCCGATGAGTAATGCGAATACGTTTGGGACCTTATTGATAGTAAAAGGAGCAATTCAAGGCTAACAGTGCGCAGATCAAGCAAAAATCATGATATTGAGAAGACTTTGCAAAAATTGTGAAAGATTTCAAATGATTTTTGGTAAAAAGTGATAAAAATAAATCCATCACTCAATAAAAACTTACCTCTCTCCGTGATCGTAAACAATTGCGCGCGAAGCGCGCCGAAAATTTTCGGTATAGTGCGTCCCGGGAGCTCTGCATTAATTGTACACTGAAAAGGAGGACCAACAGGACTCTCACAACCTTACATCCACATGGGAGGAGAGATGATATATCACCTTCTTTATGGACTTCTGAAGGGTATACCCTTCAGAAATCTATGACCGATGGTGCCGACTGGAGTTGGTGATTGGGGGAACCGCAGATAACTGCTAAACCGTGCCTTTTTAGGCAGTGGGATTTTGTATACGCTATATACAAGAGCGGGAGAGCCTTTTCTTATTAGTACATGAGAGTGCAATCCCAGGAAAGGGTTTACCCTCCCCTTTGAGAAATTTTTGTTAATTTTAGGGGGCCTATATGCAAAATGGTGGTATCTTTGGGTCATTCTAAAGTGATTGTGTGTTTAGAAAATGTCCACAATTTAGTGAATTCTAACTTTTGTTCGGGTGAAAAAGGGGAGTAAGAGACGGTTAAAATATTGTCTTCAAACCTCCTTAACGTCCCAGGAAAAATCATGGGCGTGGATCCATCTCCAAAAGTGTGTGCGGGCGGGGGGGGGGGAACCTTTTTCACATTTGTGAATCGCCGTCCTGTGGCGTGGAAGAAGCAGTTGGTTGTAGCCAGAATTTGCGTCACGGGTAAGCAATAAGTTTTGTGATCTTCGGCATGGGGGAGGGGTCTAAGGGAAATTTTTCTAGAACTGAATGCCCTCAGATGCGATTTGGTGCAACAAAAGTGTACGATTTTTAGGTTATTTTTCTTCTAAAAATTTCGTTTTCCTAGGCATAATTGCAGTCTGTTCCATCATTTTTGAAAAAGTGAGGGGGACTTTTTGACGATGTCCCCCCTTCTTGAAAAGTGAGGGGGACGCATCCCCCCGTCCCCCACGATCCACGCCCATGGGAAAATTGTACACGCAACTACACCTGCGTGGAGTCCACAGAAACATCCTTGGACTATAATAAAATTTTTCCTTTACATTTTAAAAGGATATCCAAGGTTGACAGAGAACAGTATAGAGCCTCCCGGGAGCTCTAAACTAGTTACAGTATACAAAAGAGGGACCAACGGGATTCTCACTACCCGACATCCATATGGGAGGAGATATGATATATCACCTTCTTTTTAGGTATAGCAAGAGGGATGGTGGACAGGCAAAATTCGTTTCAGAAAAGATTTTCGTCATTATTGAACGTCGCGGTCAGATGTTTGGAAAATAAGCAACGGCAATTACATACATTCAATCTTTCAAATCATGTGCTAGACTAGATTAGTCAAAGATCCCATAATGATGAGAGCCCTACAGAGAAGGAGATGTACTTTTTAGAAAAATGTTGCATTGGAATAATTTCTTGCGTCAAAGCTTTGTCAATGGTATATAAAATCGGGTGTAAACCCTGTCGTATGCGCGCGAAGCCGCGCGGAAATTTTGAATAAAATATTAGTCCATGACAAAACCTGCATTTCAGAACCTGCATCGGACACTGTCACTTTCCCACCAACCTTTGCTATTCAGAAACGAATCTTCTGACTGAGAATTCTTAAAAAGCACTTTTGCTCCTTTGTTCCCCCGTGAGTAGTTACCGAAAGCTATTGATATAAGGACAGCTCTGACACAAGGCTTGACGCTAGCGGAGCGTGCGAAAATTTGGAATTTGTCAAGAATTTCCAAAACTTATGATAGTTTGAGAACAGTTTGTAAAAGGAAATGGTTAGAACAAATAAACCAGTCATCAAAAATACATCTCACCCTACACCCTCCACAGAAATCTGTAGCTTAACGACTTTTGGGACCATTTTAAAAATTTTCAAGAATCGATGGGGGAGGGGGACACACGTCACCCACTGCCCACTGTGCCGACGCCACTGTCTGTAGCTTAAAAGCCTTTTGAGTTCATTTTAAAACTTTTCAGACAGTTTCGAAATCGAATAGGGTATCATGCACGCCGCTACTTTGCCTGCAACAGCTGGTGCCACTGTGCACAATAGCAGGTCACCTGACAGCTTGTCTTCTGTATTCATTCTGCAAGGTCTGTATGGCGAAAACTTTGCCTCTCAATCCCTATAGATTACAAAAATTTCACTCTTTAACACAAAATTGTTACTAAATTTCAGTGCAGCTAGCCGAGCCCATACTACATATGTCACGATGTTTACTTATTTAGATCTTAAGTCAAGGATCATTACTCAGCTATTCGCCTGTTTTCGAACATTGTAGCGCTCCTTTCGTCGCCAACCACTTTGAAAGATATATAAAGAGATAATCCAGCGATAGCTTCACCCAACCCCTACAGAAATATATACTTTGAATACGTTCTTAGACACTTTTATTCATTTTTTGCTCTTAATTTTTTTCTCCTTTTCTTTTTTTCTTCTTTTTTTCTCCTTTCGTTTTATTTTTTCGTGGCGAGGGGGGGGGGGGCCCGGGCCCCCCAGGCCCCCCCCTGGATCCGCGCCTGCTGACAACCAATTATTGTAAAAGTTGAACTCCCTCTACCCTAAATAAATTTATGCAGAAAATATAAATGTGTGTACTGAACACAAGCATCTTGCTAACAACTACTTATCAAGGATGCGTACCCACATCTTGTGATTGATCCTGGGCCCTGTGCACTTATATCAGGCTCAACTCCTAATACTGTCACTCCACTTAACTGTATTCCTTACCTTTTGTACTAGATTGCCATGCACATGATTAGGCCTAGTCAGGGTAACCCTGCCGGGGGTAACATTGCATTTGGTCATTTCCCGGGGATATGTGAAAAGGCCATATTTAAACGTCCTTCGAGTCAGGGTTACCCTGACTAGCACATGGTATGAGTGTACACTTAGCTCAGACACTTGGGCATGTACTGCACAGTTCGGTATGCATGCTGAACATATAGCATTGTATACTTATATGGCATTCCAATGGGTCGGTGAGCAATGCATTTTTTTCTGCAGAACAGATGGTGCCACATTGTGTCTGCTTATCTACGCTGCATAAAAAATAACGCTCGTGCACACCGTGATCACCGACCAATGGAAAGCTCTAATACAGTGCATGTATATTATGTAGCTTGCTCAAGTACCGTGCATGCCACTATGTCAGACACAGGGATTACGTATTAGCTGTTTGTTGTAACCAGGTAAAGATCTTTGTTTTGAGTGTTTGACCCCCAGAGACCCCACATGATCTTTGACCCCTACCAAAAGCAATAGGGTTCTGTCTCACCATAACGCATCTGCATACTATGTATGAAATTTATCCAAGCTTCCCGACTCGAGATATTCTGTTAACAAGGTTTTAACAGTTTGGCCCTGGTGACCCCAAACGACCTTTGACCCCTACCAAAAGCAATAGGGTTCTATGTCTCACCATAACGCATCTGCATACTGTGTATGAAATTTATTCATGCTTCCTAGCTTGAAATATCGTGCTGACAAACTTTTCAGGGTTTGGAACCAGTGACCCCAGATGGCCTTTGACCTCCACCAAAAAAAATATGGGGCATCTATGTAACAAGTTTGGGAACTGTCAGAGTTTCCGTTCTTGAGATATTGTGTTAACGAGCAAAGTGTCACAAACACACATACACACATATACACACCCATACGCACCCTCACTTCCTTACCGGGACACGAGAAATGTCCCGGTAGGGGAACGACCGGAATTGCACAACAGTGGAGCTGCCAGAGATCTAGGCGATCAGAAGTGGCCGCTTGAGTGTGGGCTGCGGTGCCGTGCAAGCACGTGCAGCCGCGCGTGAGCACTCGTTGCAGTGACGGAATTTTCGGGCAGCTACGCCAGTTTCGAGCCGCGCGTGAACTAGGAAAGACGTGAGAGAGCGGAGCTCTCCGCTAAGACCACGTGTCCCGATGAGGACATGTTGGTGAGTGCACCCATAGCCACAGGATCGCTCACACACCGCGGGTGCACCCATACTCACCCTCGCTTCCTTAGCGGTACGCGGGAAATGTACCGGTAAGGAATTCGCGGGATTTCCCCATTGGCCTGGCTGACCTCCAACTAACCCAGCAGACGACCGTGTCTGGAGGGCGGGCTGCTTGCCAAGGCAGGCACGTGCAGCCGCGCGAGACTTCTCATTGCAGCGACGGAATTTTCGGGCAGCTGCGCCAGTTTCGAGCTCCGCGTGAGCTAGGAAAGACGTGCGAGAGCGGAGCTCTCGCCGGCTGTACCGTGTCCTGTGAAGGACATGTTGCTGAGTGCACACACACGCCATGAGTGCACACACACGCCATCATGAATGCATTGGTTTCTTTTATCATCGAAACCAAAAATCACCTTCGAATTCCATAAAATCATCACCGTCCAACAAAATCATTTCAAAATCTTAGTTATTTAGTCTGTCCTGAATTCAATGATACCTAAATTACACCAATAGACTGCCTCCTGAATTTTCAAGATAGGAATAAAATCACTAGTTTTCTACATTTTCCAGCATGGGCATATATGTTATTTACACAGTAAAAATCTCCACTTTTTTAATTGTCACAAAATTTTGAATTTTAGCATTAAAAATTCCATTTTCATCTCTGCGCGATTCTTCATCCTTCAACCCATACGCTTTCACATCCTTGTTATTTGATCTTTGGGCAATTCCCCGTCACCAGTCTTATAACATTTAACTGCCCTCTGAATTTTTAATAATCAAAACAAATATGGCACTTTCCCCCATTTTCCAGTCTACCCTCAACTTTGCTATGCGTTTACACAGTTAAGTCAATACAATTTCCAATGCCCCCTTCCTAAATTTTGTCACTAAAAATCACCTTCGAATTTCATAATATCATCACCGTCTGACAAATCCATTACAAAATCCTTATTATTTAGTCTGTCCTGAATGCAGCAATACCTAAATCACAAGTACTGACTGTCTCCTGACATTTTCAAAAACAGGTCTTTTTCCACAAACCTACCTGTTATTGCTAACATACTGTACCTGTATATTGTATAGGCCTATATCAATAGCTATACTCACCATGTCATATACTTTCACTTCCCCTGTCCATAAGTTTCCTGTCATCATCCTGTCACCTCTGTCAGACATTCTAATTCTATAGACACCAGATTCAACCTCAACAATGAGAAAACTACAAGTATTTTCACTTGACAGAGAATAAAATACAACTGTGTTGTGGTCACCTTCTTTGTAATAGTACGAGTCATACCATACTACGCCTGCTATACCTAGCGTATTCATATTTACTCCTACACTGTTTACATACCACTGTACAGTATCTGTAGGTTTTGTCAATTCCGACAAAATTCTTCCATTTTTTTCTTCAAATATCAGCGATTTTTCGTTACTTCCTTCCGTATTGTCAGTGGTACAGACAAATATTTTGTCAGCTATTGCCGTCATATCGTAAGGCCAGTAGCCATCTTGAATTCCTTGTAAGATAATTGATTTGATTTCGTTTAAGTCTATCACATCATGGACAGTTATTTTATTTGATTCCTCAAAACCGATAAATATTTCCCTTCTTTCTCTGACAGACAGACACCTAGCGACACCATTGACTCTACGAGATCGTAAGACTTCATCTTTATTTACTTGAAACACTTCTAGTTTATCACCAAGACAAGATACTAATACATCATCATCAATAAATGAAACTATTCGATCGAGATAAATCCATTTTTCATCGAAATATTTTTCAAATTCCCTTGAATAAATTATTTTTGGTTTATCTCTAGAATCAGAATGCCTGACATTAGTGTACACGTCTATGTATGTTCGGTCTGTGTTCTTGTTGAAGCCAGTTACAGCGATATTTCCATTCAAACTGAGAGATAGATCCCGAAGTCGCCAGCCATCTTGTGTCGTGAATCTACTGTGTTGAATACTATAGCGGCTGTAAAGGCAAACAGAAAAGGACGAAATTTAGGTCATGTACAGCTGTATGTATCCATGGCAATGAAAAATGTCAGCTAGGTCACGGAAATTATGCCATTTACGGAGATTTTGAGAGGACAAATATAGGGAAAGTAGTAATGAAGAATAAATTAGGGGTGAATGAAGGTTGTTTGGGTCAGGAAATCATGCGCAATGGGATAGTCAAGTTTGTAGTGTGAGCCATATTATGAACGAATGATTAATTATTGGAGATTATTTTGGCTGTTATTTTAAACTTTGGAGGTTAAATGACCCCGCAATTTTGCTAGGTCAATTAAAGAAAATGGAAGTGGATTAAAGCTTAAAGAACTGTTACAAGTTAATTTATAGGGGTGGGGTTGGGTGGGGCAGGGGATACCTTTTGGGGAAGTTGATAAGACAGTAAATACTGTTAAAAGTTAATGCATGCATGGTGGTGGGGGTGGGTGGGTGGGTTACGTAGGGGATACCTTTCGGGGAAGAGGATAATTAAGACAGTTAATGCTGTTACAAGTTTATACATAGAGAGGAGGGGGATCCTTTCATGGGGAAATAGGTGCAAATGTTTCAAACATTTTAAAGAAAAACAGTTGAATACGTTTTGCAGTCTAACCATAGGAACAAATAAAGAGGGTTCAATGAAGTATTAACTCCATGCGCAGAAACATTAGTTACAACATTTTATATGGATTGGTTCGATGGAGAGTTTAAATTCACAGAATGCTTGTAGCAGAATATTCAGGCTCATTTTTTCCTCCTCCCTTAGATCGAGTTATTATTAAAAAAAAAAGATCACATGACATTGTGCTTGCAGTTTAAACACTGTTTTTGTTCAAATATTGGTCAGTCACTATAGTAATTAATATATTAGAACTAATTGAGAGACAGATTATTACATAACCTAGGGCAATTCTTGTCATCCCAGACAGTTCCAAATCTCTCAACTAAGCAACTTGTAGCTCCTCTCATAACTGTATAAATTTCCTCTTATGTTCAAACACAGACCAACTGTATTGCTTCAGGCAATGTCCTGGTGAGCATACGAGGTTATAATGTGTAATCCAAACACTCTCTCTACATTATGTGGAATGTGAGTGTCTCTGCATCATTTGAATTTCAATCTTTGATGTCAATCAAAGAGCAGGAGCCAACTGAGAATTTTGATACCCCCACACTAAAAATATACTTGTGGTGATGACTGCTTGTCTCTAACCTTGCACTGATTTTTCTACAGTTTCAATTGTCTTTATGTAAGTGTGGTATCTTGTGGATTACGAAGTAGCTACTCGATTCACCGTGATTACGGTTAACAACTTTTATTTACACGTTTTCACTTGATACGCAGTTTCCTTCGGTACAAACGGAATCTCGCTACCAACTGGTGGGGCTCTTGTTCTTTGATTTTCATAACACATAACATATTTACAATACTGAGTTCAGAATGTATACCTGGGACCCTGAACTCTTTTAAGACCTTACAGTTTTTACAAGTCTAAACGTTCTGGTGGTTTAATTACTCTCTTTGAACGTCTTAGTTCAGGGGCTTGTGAGTTAGTAATGTTAGAGGTAGACTGTTCAGCAGTGTCAGTTTGGCTAGTTGGAGGAGTTTCCATACAAACTGTTGGAGAGGATGGTACAAAAATTTCTGTATAGTCACTGACTGAATTTTCCACAGTTCTAGGCACCGTATTGTGTCGCAAGTGATCCTGGTGTCGCCTTATTATGCGATTATCATCTAACTGAACTGTAAAAGACACCGGTCCTGACTGATCAGTCATCACACCAGGTAGCCATTGTCCATTAACTACATCACGAACAAAAACTCTGTCGTCGATTTCAAAAAGACGATCTTTTGCAGTAGTGTCGTGCTGTTCTTTCTGCAATGCTTGACGATAATGCACTCGTTCTCCCAAATCTGGTTTAAGAGCATCCATGTGTGTTCTCACTTTTCTGTTCATTAAAAGCTCAGCTGGCTTTTCTCCAGTGGTGGTATGTGGTGTGTTTCTAATGGAAGAGGAAACGGGCAATTTTTGTCTCAATCGTACCTTCGCCCATTTTGCGAATTCCCTCTTTAACCGTCTGGACGGCTCTTTCCACTACCCCGTTTGAAGCCGGGTGGTATGGGGCTGTAAAAACATGCTTAACTCCATTCCTTTTTAGAAATTCTCCAAATTCTCCGCTCGCAAAGTTACGACCATTGTCTGTGACTACAAGCTCTGGTAAGCCATGAGTGGCAAAAATTGATCTCAGTTTTGAAATTGTGGCTTGAGCTGTGGATGTATCCATTGGTACAGCTTCTACCCATTTTGAATGACTGTCAACAACAATAAGGATCATTTTACCCTGGAACGGTCCTGCAAAATCAATGTGAATTCTACTCCATGGTTTATCTGTCCATGGCCAAGGATTCAGTGGTGCAGCTGCTGGGAGTTTGCGATGTAATTGACACTGCTGGCAGTCCTTAACCGTTTGCTCTAATTCTTTATCCATTTTAGGCCACCAGACGTAACTCCTAGCAACTTGCTTAATTCGTGATATACCCGGGTGCCCTTCATGTAGCTGTTTCATGACAGCTTTTCTACCCTGAGGTGGAACCACCACTCTAGATCCCCACATAATTATACCATTCTGAGTACTTAACTCTAGCTTACGCTTCTTTGCTTCAAATCGTTGTGTCACTTTTCACTTTGGACAAAGTTAGCCCATAATTTTGCAATAAATACTTTTAACCTCCCTAACCGAATGTTTTAAGAGATTTATCATCCATTTTAACCATTTTGTCCGACATTTCAAACATACCTTTTAGCGATCCCTTCAATCTAAAAAAATAATTTTGGGGAAGGCTCTATAGACCCTTTTCCATATAAGAATTACAAAATGATTGTTTGATAGAGTTTTGGTGTGCTTCGTTTTTGTCAATGGCATTTTCCTGTGGACAAAAGGATGCACACCAAAACTCTATCCCACAATTTTTTGAAATTGCTTTTTGGAAAAGGGTATAAATGAAGGCCTATAATAATAACAAAAAATGATCCACCTGAACGCAACTGTACAACCAGCCTAATTCACACTGAACGCAACTAGGAAAGGTAACTGAAAAGAAGCATTTACGCGAGCTATAACACGCCTGAACGCAATCTTTCTGCAAGAATTTTGATTACAGGTGGCGGAAAGGCGCGCAAATGCGGTCTAAACGTTATTCAAAAGCACCTTTAATTTTGGCGGTTAGTCGTGCGTAAAGGTATCCCTGACCGCATCGTAAATATTTCGGTCAGACGGCCGTTTCGCTTCGGGAAGACAACCGTACAGGTACCGTAAACACGATTTGTTTTTGCTGTGAAGCCGGGTGGTATGGGGCTGTGAAAACATGCTTAACTCCATTCCTTTTTAGAAATTCTCCAAATTCTCCGCTCGCAAAGTTACGATCACTGTCTGTGACTACAAGCTCTGGTAAGCCATGAGTGGCAAAAATTGATCTCTGTTTTGGAATTGTGTTATTTAATGGCTGTTACTGTTATTGTTACTGCGGACCTGGCGATAGGATAGGCCTAGGTTCCGTTCCTACTATAACGTTAGTTACCAGCCCTTGTCACCTTCATCGAAGATCACCGTTTTCTTGAGAATAGTTGCAAATATGCATCCCTGAGTTTCATCCTCGTCGCCAATATGTGGTATCTTCTGGATTACGAAGTAGCTACTCGAAAAAGACACGATTCACGGTGATTACGGTTAACAACTTTTATTTACGTTTTCACTTGATACGCAGTTTTCTTCGATACATACGGAATCTCGCTACCAACTGGTGGGGCTCTTGTTCTTTTACCAATTACTACAGTAAGCATAGAACATATTTATTTTTTTCATGAGTGCAATCAGTTGAAATTAAGATTCTTCAAGAAACTAGGACAGCAAGACTATACCCTCTAATGTTACACTTCATGATGAAAAACAGGTTTTACTGACAGAAATTTTCTGATACACAAATATACTATGGATTTCATGTTCACGGCTAAGCAGGCCCTAGCTTTGTCAAGGGGTCGGGGGTGGGGCAGCTTCTCTTATTGAGAAATTTCATTTTAAATAGCTACACTAATTAATCCTATATCGTCAAATCAGCAAACTGTTTTTTATGGTTTATGGGACTTTCTATAAAATTACCTCATGGAGTACATACCATTTTAAAAGTACTATTAAACCCAGAAAATTCGTTATATACAATTAATCATACACTGAACTTTTCTGAAGCATTGCCTAACTTGAGAAACGCCCCTAACTTTTTTATTCAGCATTGTAAATGATAGTAACAGACTGACAATTGACAAGAGACACAGATCTGCTGCTCATTTATGTGACATTACTAAAAAAATTTTTCTTCTAAAAATAAAAAAATTATATGTGATTTCTTTTCTTTAAAATTTGTAACTTCCTTGTGGTACTCTGAATTATTTTAAAGACTTATAATCTTGTGGAATATTATCCGGATCAAAACTGAAGTTACTAAATACTTTTAGAAGTAACTTCTTCCAGTACAAATCAAATTCTGAGTGTTCAGGACTTGCGTTAGTATTCCTTCCAAGTAATTGCATATGAACCACTAGCATTTGAGTTTCTGGTTACAGTCCAAGCTTCCAGGAATAGACACAAGACATCTTAGATTCTCACTGGTTGGTGATCACAGTCCATGATACTTGGCAACACGAGACACACCTTTGTAAGATTCTCATCAATGAATGGCCTTCTGCACGGTAAACATGAAAGAAAATTAAAGAATATCACTAAATAATATAACTGCAAGGTGGCTGGGCAGAGGGACACATAACAGGAGGGGAATATTCTGAGGTAGCATTTTTTTTATAACGCCATCCCACCCTAACTGCTACACAACTCTTCCTTCTGTGGGTAGCTACCTACATGCTAATATTTTTGGATCCATGCACAATTGTGTCAAAAAATCTCAGTTTGAATCAATTATTGACCAAATATACAAGATATTTATTTTTACACATACCAACAGCATCAATGCTAATAGCTAAATAACACTCCACAGCGCAGGAGGAAGGGGGAGGAATTGGGAAAACTTGCCACCCACAAGTCCTGCACCCTGACACCATTTCCTAACTGCCCTCATTGGGAAACTGTTAACAATATCAAATATATTGCTTCCTTATTACTCCCCTCCCCCCGCCCTGCCCAGAAAAATTTTCTGTCTGCATCATTGATGTGTTGTAGCAAAAAATTACAGAATCTATGCTGAACTTATAATCAGGAAGTTGTTAAAGTTTCAGGTCATCTATTTCATGTTCGTGACACAACACTGTCATTCATAAAATTTATATGCAAAGTTACTCTTATTTCAATAAATCCAAGAGGGTTCTGACATACTGAAGAAAATTTGAAAAATGGAGGTTTTCATTAAAGAAACTGTTCTTCATGAGAGCAAAACCAAGAAAACCATCAGAGTGTGACTTGTTGCCCTCAGGATACCCATTAGGGCTCCAAAACAAAATTAAAAAAACAGGAAGTAGACAGACTTCTCTGACATGGGTCCCCACCCCACAGCTTCCCTCCACTACCCCCCCCCCCCAATTAGAGCCGCCCTGCTGCTGAACGACATACCGAAATAATGTCATCACACTGATTGTGATGTCTGATAAATTACGTTAGAATGTATCAGAGAGCTGTGAGAACATTTTCAACAATACCAGTTAAACCAGTGCACCTTCATAAAATGCAATTTGGAATATTCCTTGAAGCTTAAAATGCCACTGAAGGGGGGGGGGCACCCTTGCTCCCTTATCTACTATCAGCTTGCAGTAGCCAATGTACTGTTACATGAATGACCTTCAGTAAGACTGATTGAAGCCATCATAACCACTACCACTACCTCATATTACTCCTTTAATAACCATAATTGAAGCTATAATCATCTATCACCAATGGCAGATGAAATTTTAATCAACATACAGAGTTTTCAAATCTCAATTGATTTAATTTTTGACCGGGTGCTCTGAAGGTTAAAGGTTAAAAGTGATCATTATCTATAAAGAGAGGGGGCGCTCTCTTCGAAAAATGTTTGCTAAAATACTGTTGATGATAAATTTAATTATGGCCTTCTTTGATGACTATTCTTTCTGATCATCATGACTCAATGTTCACACTGAAACTGTTTTAAGGGTTTGAATTGATAATTTCTGTCTGGACGGCTCAATTTTTTGTCCAGGTGGTACATTTTTGTCCGGGTACTGAGCACCTTCTGCAAATTATGCCCGGGTGCAGCACCCAAACAAAACAGCTAGTGGAGAACACTGAATACTGTGCTGCAATTGCCAGGACTTTTTCTGGTTTTTCTTTGGAGATCAGATCATCCTATGGAGAAGTTTAAGGTGTCAGGGACACCTATCATCTGCAAAATGTTTGTTCTGGATAAAAGGTACAGCAGCTCACTTACAAACAGCACTATCCTTAGCAAAGCTTTGAACCCCCCCCCCCCCAAAAAAAAATGAGACCATCCAAAGACCTATCTTTAACAGCAGGGGTAGAACAAACCCATTTGGAGGGGGGCAGCTTCCACAGCTGGCCAATGAAAAATGTTAGAGGGGATATGACACCCCAAAACCAGGGATGCTATGTTGATGACTGTACTTTGATTGACATTCATTCAAACAATATAGCTCCACTCCAGTTGGTCTACGATGACTTGTACAGACATTTGTGTTCCACAGTTGCGTGTCACTATGGCCTCGAGTAATTGAAAGTCAGTGCAGGTTACTGTGGTTCTGTCTTGGAGGTGTATTAGGCAGGTGTTTTTGTTTAAATTTGAAAAGGGGCTAGAAGTAAACTTATTAGGGAGAATTTTCTACTCTCTGGGCTGAAACTAGAGAGCCTTTAATGTCAATATTGAAAGAAATGTCAAAATAAATGGGAAACACAAACCCATACTGAATGAAATCTCTTTATGTTCATCCCTTCTGGATTTCTGAAAGCTAAAGGCCAGTCTTATTTATGAGTAATCAGAATGACTAAGAGTCCAATCACCAGGTCACAGACTATTTTGACACATCATTCTAGTCTTGCAGGTGATTTGCATCCTGGGTACAGCTTCGGAAAAGCCATTGTACATGTGATGCCTTGTTCACCTGTTTCAAAGGATCAAAGGAAAAGTATAAATATTACAAAATATTCCAATTTTTCTTTGCTAGTCACACAGCTCAGTGATATCAAGAAAAATAATACAAACTTTCTAAATATCTTCAAAAGCACCATCACTATTCACTGCAGGCCATACAATCTCCCCAGACATGCAGTAAAGAAATCTCCTTGAAAAGTCCTAGCTCCTCCCCCAATTTGTACAAAAACACCTGTCTAGTACACTTCCCAGACAAAGCTTAAGTAGCCTGCACTGGGTTAAACTTGTTCAAGGCCATTTCCATACATTACTGTGTGAGCTTAATTGAGAACACAACTGACTGCAAAAGTCATCATTAACAACCATAGTGAAGCTATTGTTTGAATTAATGTCAATCAAAGTTCAGTAATGAATTATATTTAGAAATAGCTGTATTGTAGGGATATTCTTATATTTGAGGTGATGTAACGGTGTAAGTAGTACTATAGTACATTACAGTGCAATTTGTGTTAGAGTCTTGTAGGCCTTTACTTTATCATGTCTATGTAATGCAGGTCCGGTCCAAAATTTTTACAGGTCACAATTTAAGTAGTTTCTGCACATGTTACAGATCAGCAACTTCACTCAGCAGTAAGTTCGAAGCAATTATCAACAATTTTATATGGCTCAGTCAGAACGCACAGAAACATCCATGCTACAAATAAAAGGTATGGTGCCAATTGGGCAACATGAGGAATAGGAAAGGGTAAGGCTGGGCCTTAAGCTTTGGCCTTGACATATGCATCTCGCATGAACTAAAAAATATTTTAGCATAGGCTATGGCTATAGGCCTAACTAAAGTTAATTCCAACCCTGGGCCTTATCTAGGCTAGGCCTAGCTTAGTCACTGAATGTGACCATATCATCAGTTCCTTCTACTAGTCACTCCTTCCTAGAAATGGAGCAGAGTATAGCCTAGTACTGGAACGTAATGCTGGGTCTTGTTCAAGGGAGAGTCTAGCTACCCTAGTGTATTTGATTGAAATGGCGAGGCGCGCAAGCCAGTGTAAGCTAGTCGGTCCCCGAAAGTCATAGAATTTAATTAGACTAGGCCTAGGCCTAACGTTAGGCCTTTTCTAGGAGATCTGGGGTCTGCTGTGTGACTGACCAGAGGCAGACTGAGTACAGGCCTAGGCCAGGCCAATTTAGGCTTAGCCTGTAGCCATGGGGCGGGCGGCGGGCCTAAGCCCGTGTATGCACGGGGTTATACACGGGGTTATGCATAGGCCTATATACACTATGCATATATAGGCCTAGCCTATATGTATAGTGTATATACTGTAGGCCTATATGCTTGGAACGCCTGTGGTTAGGCCTAGGCCTAACTGAGGAGGACTAATTTTTAACTTAGACTAGGCTATTTCCAACATGGTTAACGGTTAGCCTACTGTCTGCATGGTGTCCAGTCAAATCGTCCCTCAACCAAAACGTCCCCGCTTTTTAGCTACCAAAACGTCCCCGCTTTTTACCAAAACGTCCCCGTGTTATCACATATGTAATACAAAAACGTCCCCGCCCATGAATGATACGTATGATACAACCTCTTTTAACTTTAATAAAGAGAATTTTTAATTGTAAATATCACGACATGAAAAACTACTCAGCACAACGCTAACCGCTTCCTGCTTTCACTTACATTCTCACTGCACACTGCAAGACCTGTATGTAGGCTATACACAACACGTAGGCCCTATTGCGGCGGTAAGTTGTAAATTGCTCTTAGTATTTCATTTTCCTTGAAGAAAAAGAAAATAGCCTTTTAATGTTTATAAAAACATTTACAAATAGTTGAAAATTAGCATAAAACTAGCCTAACAACGATTCAATCCGGTGACGTCTTGGTGCGTCGACGTTTTGGCACGGGGACGTTTTGACCAATAGAGGGGACGATTTGGTACGGGGACGTTTTGGTAAAGGGACGCTTTAACTGGTAAGCGTCTGCATGCAATAGGCTATAGCCATTGTAACGGTATGGTGTAGACAGTAGACTCAGAAAAAAAAATCACCTTGTCCTTCATTTAACAGTTGACGGTTTTCAAATAGCCCATAAACGTATTTGTTTTACTAACGTTTTTCAAACTGATCACGAAGACTAGTTTATGCTTCATTCGTTCTCGAGAAAAGACGCAAGTCACTAAACACTCTGGCAAGCTTGTACCTGTTCAGCTAGCCACGTACGTACGTACGTACGTACGGAAGGCCGGCTACGTACAATAATTACAATCGAGGATCAATTTTGCCGCTCAGTGGAAGTTTGATACGTTGCAGACGATGTGGGGAAAGGTGGCGCTCTTTTTAAATATACGCAGAACAGATCCTCTTTATATGCAGTTCTGAAGCCGAATATACTCGGTATTTCCACACCAAAATGTATCCGTAGCCGTTGCGGCTAGTATAGGCAAAAAGAGGCAACATAAATAATCAAAACGCACAAATACGCCGAAATAAATTAGGGGGCGAACTGGTTGGCACTTGGGGCAAACTGGTAGGTCGTTGGGGGCGAACTGGTCATCGCTTGGGGGCGAACTGTTTTTTTTTGGGGGGGACTGGCAAGGGGGCGAAACGACCGTAAACCTTTCTCAGTACCATACTGACAGCCTTCTTGCCTGAAATTCGGCCTTTTCCATGAACCCAAATTGGCATAAGACCGCAATGGAAAATCCTGGAACTTGAATGGACTGCGGCTTGACTCAAAGTCAATTCCAGAAAATTAAAAAAGTTAGGTTTTGTTATTAGTTAAATTCGGTAGAAATGTAAAGGTCACGCTTGCTTATTTAAATAGGCGTAATGATTAAAACAAATTAAAAATGAAGTCGCAATTCCCACCAAAATCCATCACATATTGACTATGTTACACATCAGTTACTGTTTTGCACCTTTATCATGAAGAAACATGTTTATATATGCAACTCCTTCTGTGACGTGAAAAGAGGGACCATTAGGCGGGACCACTGGCGTAGCCAGGATTTGTGATTTTGGGTGGCCAACCTCAGCTGATCGCCGATCTGGGGGAGGGGTCAAAGGGAAGG
The DNA here is from genome assembly GCA_029531755.1 of Holothuria leucospilota. NCBI lineage: Eukaryota > Metazoa > Echinodermata > Holothuroidea > Aspidochirotida > Holothuriidae > Holothuria > Holothuria leucospilota. The sequence goes on along the minus strand of JAIZAY010000062.1, from coordinate 23,326 downwards.
GGTTCCCCTTTGAGACATTTTTGAATATTTAAGTACCCTCAGATGCAATTTGGTGCCAGCAACATTTAGCATCATTTGAAGTCATTTTTGTTCCATTACAAAAATATTCTCTGCAAAGAATGGGGGGGGGGGGTACGTACGCACCCTGGTCATTTTTTTTTTTTTGTTCCATCCATTCATTCCAGTCATTTTTTGTTCCATTATGAAAAAAAAAATCTCTGCAAAGAATGGGGGGGGGGGGTAAGTACGCACCCTGGATCCGACCCTCAACTGTCAACTTGAAAAATTATGCTAAGCAAATCAAAGGTTGTCAGTACATTGGTGTAGTTCTGTCAGGTCTTTTTCGAGGGGTAGGCACTAGCTTATGCAGATTTTTCCTGGGGTATTGGTGTAACTCAGTCATAAGAAGATGTGAAATTACCAAAAGTCAAAGCGTTATAACGGATAACGGTCAATAGTTTCGGTTTCAGAATGTCAATGAAGCCATGGGCTGAGCACTGGCATAAATAGAGGATATGGTTTGCTCTTCAGAACTCAGTGACGTGACCCAGGTAGTGATATATCGGGATAAAATCATTGAATATAGAAATAGTCAATCTATATCTCATGGTGTATAGGAGTAAATTTTCAGGAAACCAGTGTAGCGTCTGGTTTTAGGTGTTGCAACTGTACGTAGTAGTAAGCTATAGCGATTGTGCTATTGCTCAAGTTTTTAACCTTTTCACTGCACAGAATTGTAAGTGCTTACGCGCACGACGCTTCCAACCCATCGGAACACTGGTCGCACTATGCAATGTGACAACTTCATTTAAAGAGTCACAGAAACTTTACCAAATTTCTTCCGAATAAAAAACACTGAATAACGGCGTTTTCTATTTTCATCGGAACATAAGTCGTATCGGAGGTGTGCTTTGTTTATCTGAAGGAACTCACATCATGAGTATTTTTCGCCTCTCTGGTCATACCAATGAGACATTTGTATTATCAAAGCTAACATAAAATCCCAAAGAAGGTTTTCACTTTACCAGGGAGATAACCTATCAAGATTTATCTGCACTCAAGAAACTTCCTAAAACAAAAACATACACTATAAAAAAGGTCTGGTCAAATTTGAACCGAATCTGATCAGAGGGGCACCGAACAGGAATCTGATCAATTATTTGACTAGATTTGGTTAAAAAATGATCAGAATTGGTTCATTTTTGAACCGAATCTAGTCAAATTTTTGACCAGATTCCTGTTCGGTGCCCCTCTGATCAGACCTTTTTTAGAGTGTATCATTCTGTAAATTCATGAAATTTTCCACACCTACAAAGAATAAGCTCTACTTTATTTTGGAAAAAAATATTTTTCCATCCAGTTACATCCTTGCTTCTTTTATCAATTTTATCCTTTGTAAACCATTCATAGACGCAGTTTTGTGCTACGTAAGTATCCATTCACCCGTGATATTTCTAACCACTACTGGCACAAACTCGACGTACAGTACCCGAAAAGAAGTTTTGAATCGTAACACTCTTAAATCATTCCATCAAGTAAAGTACTGCTTTCGGGATGGGGTCTTGTTGTTATCATACAACCTATTTGTTTTTCTCTATTGCTAGCTATGCACCAGCTTATCGAAGAATAGCCTACTAGAATTCAGATTCCACGATTAAGTAGTTTACCAAATTTCTACGTGACAACTCGTTGGCATGCTTTCGCCGACTTTACCCTACCGCTACTGATGAGACCTGGTACTTATCTTCCACGGTCGAAACGCGTCTAGCAATAGCATACCAGCTATGGCTTACTACCAAGTAATGTCACTCTCCAACATTTAAACCAGACCCATCCCTAGTTTCCTGATTTCCTATTTTAGTTACCATAACATGGTAATTTGACGGTTCTAGGATACATTATAGGTATTTTGTATATCCAGAAATATCATCACTTCAGTCACGTCATTGAGGTCTGGAGAGCCGACCACTCTTTTTAATTCTAAAAAAAAAAAAAATCAGAATTCGATTGGAGGGCATGTCTCCCGTGTCCCCCCCCCCCTCTGGCTATGCCAATGATTAGGACTTGTGTTATGTTTTCCTTTGTTTAACCTTCATTCCAAGTAGGGTTGTATTGTACAGCGGCCCTGAGGGGTTTATCGACCTTATGCATATGACGTCACAGAGCAGAATGTGCGCCCTCCAATGGAGGCAAGCACGTATCATTGCAACTTACACCAACAAATGCATACATATGATTTGTGTACCGGTCGGATACGGGTGTTAGTCTACGACCCGTGGTTGCGAAAACTTCGTCCGTGTGCGCAGTGCTTCATTGTTTGCCTTCAGAATGACGTCGTGTGACGTTGGTCTATTGTGTAAATAGATATTTATTACTTTAAAAATGTCCAAACTAGACACAAACTATAAATTAGCTGGTAAGTAATAAACAGATAATTCATAAAGGATTGACAAAAGGAATACACAGACTGTGCAACACTCCACACCATAATTTTGAATAGCTAGTAATGAGAAATCTCAGATATGGTCAAAATTTAAAAAGGTATAATCACCAGAGCGGAAGAAGATACTCAAATAATTCCAATAATTTTCATCAGGGTATCCAGATCTAAAATGGGTGGAGTAAAATAACTGTTCTGGATACGCCTACAGACCTTTATTGTTACATCTTCATATGTGTACCCGGAGGGTCATATACAGAAATGCCGGTCACAAGTGGTCAACAAAATTACAGCCTTGGTAAACCAGACAATGAAAAGTACTCCTTAAAGCTAAAACCCATTCATTTTTAATTAAATTTAGTTGAGAAACAGTATAAAAATGATTGCATGATATGCAACATTGTAAAATTGTCGGACCCGAACAGGAAACACTGGAATGGGAAGTGACTTGGAAGCGAAGGGTACTGGACTCAGAGTTGCAGGGATGTACTCTGATGGAGGAGCAAGGGGAGGAGGGGGTGTTCCCTCTTTTCCGAAATTTCTAAATAGTAAATGAAAGTTGGATAATCCTGGATAACCCTATAGTCCCTATCCACAGTTTGTAACTCTGCTCTTCAGAGGCATATAGCTTACAGGAGCACTCTACCCCTCCCCTGAACTTTTGAAATTCTCGCGGCGGAACTGCCTATAAAAGTAGCTAATTCATTGCAAGAATTTTGACGGTGTATAATCATATAACAAAAGAGAACCGATGACATTTATAGGCTATGTGGTAATATATGTCTACGCTGACGGAGGAAAACGTCCCACTTCTACGTTTAGTACCGTAACAGTATTCTCAATAAAATGGCAAATGCTGTCATCGACCAGCACTGGCTACACAGACTCCTCCCATCCAGACCGTGTGCAGAAATGAAAAAGTCATTTTTGAGACCGTCCGTAAATCGAATTAGACAATCATGAGTATAATTATTAAAGTAAAAGCATAGGCGAAGGAGCCCAAGCTGATTTGAGGGGGGGGGGGCTGGAACGACGTGCCCGAAAAATATAACCCCAAATTTCCGCGCGCTCCACGCACGTTCGACATGTAGTAATGTACGTATCATATGGGCATTCATCGTTTATCACACCACATGCCAATAACATACAATAATTTGCCTTGCTTGTACGGTCTTTATTGGTTTTAAATTTGGCGGAAGTCGTTGATCGCCGGACTGGGGAGGGGTCTAAGGGGAGGGGATATCCACCTCCCCTTTGAAAATGTTTGAAAAATAAGGTGTCCTTACATGCAATCTAGTGCCACTTATGCTACCTTTGAAGTTAAACTTGTGTTAAAACATTTACGTATTTTAGGAACTAAAATAAAATCAGCATTACTCCCTCCTCTTTGAAAATTTTTGAAAAATTATGTGTTCTTACATGCAATCTGGTGCTGCATATGCTACCCTTGAAGTGAAATTTGTGTTAAAAATTTACGAATTTTTAGGTAGAAAGAAATCAGCATCAGTGGGGGTGGGGCATGGCGATATGGCCCCTCAAATTCACCACTGATAGTCATAATATAAGTTTAACCATTAAAAAACACACTGATTAATTAATATGGAATATATAGGTACTGGTTCAATTCAAATCAGAACTACATTAATGAACAAGGAAGTTTTTAAATTATTAATACCCTTTTGCTACATCATTGCATTATTTTTCTTTCAGTAGGTGCCCGAAAAAATTCTCAGCATTTTGCCCGAATTTTCACAAAACTTTTTGGTTGAGGGGCTGCAGTCCCCAGCCCCTCTCCTCCTACGCCTATGAGTAAAAGTAAAGTGTAGTATTTACGGAATCAGCATGTGACTGCAGTGATTGCGTATAAAAATCAGTGCATCAAGCACTTGAGATAATACTTACGGAGTTGCCATTTTACTAGCCATTCTTATCTGTTTCGTCCAAAACTGTAAAGCTTTCAAATCAGGTAACTAGATGAAGATTTTTCTAAAAATAAAATAAAAATGCAAAACAAGTTCCCATACGACCTACTTGTAAACCATTCAACAAAAAAAAAAAAAAAAAGAAAAAAAAAAAAACGTCAGGAATACGTTAAGAGACCAGTATACATTTGTAAACTCATAGAAAAAGAAAACTGCACCTCACCTGTTTGGTAAAGTTTCTTAAAAAGTATTATTGAAATAAGCATGTTCGAAGCTACTTTCTCAGTATCACAAACTCAGTATTGAGTTAGTGCACACTTTTTTAAATGGTAATACCCCTTCAAAGGCGGATCAGGCGTTCACGGGACGGGGAGAGGATGGCACCAGGTAGTGGACAGGGACATGGTCCCTTCGTACAGAGTCAAACTTCCCCCTCCTAGGCAGTTGCGGATCCACCCTTACAAAAAAATGTGGGGCATACCACATGTGAATATGCATAATCACATGTGACAGGGCATAGGAAAATACATAACTGGAAAAGTGAGGTAATGCATGGTGACACATGTGGGATTGGAACCAATTTGACACACAATATTCTACTTTACCCCACTTTGCCACATGTTTGCCTTTGTAAAAATGTGTTCTGGTTCTCCACTCTTTGTCACATGCGGCAAACTGCGGTAATGCAGGTAAAAGCACGGCACCTTCAAAAGTGGGTCAATTTTTTTTATTAAAATCACACATTGCCCTACAAATAATCACTTAGAACTCACTATTTTTCACACCCAACCATAGTTTTACACAGTATGACACGGTTTTTCCAGTGTGGTATTGGAACTTTTGCCACACAATTTTTTTGTAAGGGCAGGATTTGGCAGAAGGGGGGCCCAGGTCATAGTGGTTCGTATAAAAGTCCGATCTGGGGGAGGGATCTAAGGGGGGAGGCGGTGCACCAGAGGTGGTGCCAGAGTATTTTGATAGGGGGTAAAGTATGTGATGAGTGATTGACGTCCTGGGGGAGGGGTCAAAGGGGAGGGGGAGAAATTTTTGTTAATTTAAGGTTGCTCAGATGCAACATGGTGATGTCTTTGGTATATTTTTTTAACTGATCATACATGGCTGGAAAGTGTTCATAATTCAGTCCATTTTAATTTTTGGTTGGGTGGAAGGTGCTTTTCTGGGGAGGGGTCTAAGGGGAGGGGTGTCCCCTCCCCTTTAAGAAAATTTTTGTTAATTTAAGATTGCTTAGATGCAAAATGTTGATGTCTTTGGTATATTTTTGAAACTGATCATATATGGCTGAAAAATGCTCATAATTTAGTGAAATTTAAATTTTTGGTTTAGTGAAACATGCGTCTCTGGGGAGGGGTCTAAGGGGAGGGGTGTCCCTTCCCCTACCTTTCCCGTTTGAGAAATTTTTTGTTAATTTAAGATTGCTTAGATGCAAAATGGTGATGTCTTTAGTATATTTTTTTGAAACTGATCATATATGACTGGAAAATGCTCATAATTTAGTGAAATCTAAATTTTGGTTGAATGAAAGAGGAGAGTAGCCTTTGTTGTCCACATATTAGGATGGCAGTTTCCCAAACTGAAGTCTTCTTTTCCCTTATATTACCCTAAATTTGAAGTAAATTTCATTAAAGTAAATTACAAAGCTTAAAGAAGACGCTAATGTTGCAGCAAGTTATAGTTAAAAGCCTGGGGTTGTTGAAAATATTCCTCTAAATATTAAAGAATTCTGAAATTCCCTTGAAAGTAGAAGCAGTGTTCCGAATGCTGTGGGCCCGGCCGGTAATATACTGAAGTTAGCAATCCAATACATCGCTCATGGGTAACCCCTTGCAATGCCCGGAAAAAGTAACTGTGACCACTATAAGCCAAAATGTTATCAGCCGGAGGTCAGTCAACAGAATTATTAACATAAGACTTATTTTCAGAGGTAGAAATTTAAATAATGAACAAATTTGAATTTCAGTCTGACACATCACAAAGGCCTATTTAATTGGAATACGGCCTAGTAATTTGTTTTATTAAGTTGAAAAAAACTTCAAAAATTTTTGGAAGGGGGGCCGGGCCCCCCTGGCCCCCCCCCTAAATCCGCCCCTGCTAGGGGTCCTTTGTCGGGGAAACCTTGGTGGGCTTTAACGACAGTGCACTTGTTTTAGGCAAGGCAGGCGGATTTTACCCATATTTTGCCCGTTCTTCTCGTAACCCGTCGCGAATCCGACAGGGGGTTCTTGAGTTGCTATCCTGCTGGTGTTATTGATCGAGTAGGCAAAATCATTGCACCACGTCTGAAGGGGGTATATTGTTTTTCCGTACAATTTTGCTGTGCAGAGGAAATAACTTTCGTCCTCATCCTACGTAAATCAATAATTGTCCAATCACTGCTGGTATTCCGTTGCTATTATTTGTGAGTGTAAGACGAGTTTGTAACAGCCTGATCATGGATAACAAAACTCTAAGGTCGGGTCACACTACAGCGATTTTTAATCCGAAATCCAATCCTAATTCTTCTAATTCGGACTTATAGATTTTTATTCAGAAGTTGTTCTAAGGATGGTCACGCGATAACTGATCCTAGTTTCTCTCACGATAAACTGTTCTGCTACCATTATACAACTTATACCGCTCAGCAGAGTGGTATTTGTTCGAAAATCAATGCGATTTTTGCACGCGTGTCCTGTAAACGCTGTCCGCCGATGTGACGTCACGAAATAATTAGTTTGCATTTCATTTTCGTAGTCCACTGATGCAAATCATATATTTACACAGGTTGGCAAAGTTTTGGTTCTTTCTGTCCAGGGATGTAAAAGATTTTAAGTAAAACTCACAAAAATCGGACGGTAATCCTATCCGAAATCGCTCTAGTGTGACCTGCGCATTATTCAGGTATGCTATGCTTTACATTGCGCGCACTATTCCTCAAGATTGTATTCTGATTTGGTTTTGTTATTAGAGGTTTTTGACGGGAAAAATGTCCAACCCTTTGATTTTTGGATATTGTGGGGAGTGTGATTCGGTATGTAATAGGGAATTGAATGTTAAATTATCATCTGGTACTAGTTGGCTACATCTACATTTTTGGACCACTGACCGGCCCATCGAACCCCCCCCCCCCCCTCAGAAGTCAATCAGCTACTGATTGTTGGATGTTCAAAACCTAAAGGGAAAACTAAATAAAACTAAGTTAAATTGCAACATAGCATTTCTTTGCATCCAGTCTCTCTCTTGACAATGACAGTTTTGTAACAAGACCTACCATTTATATTAAAAGCATTCCAATTAATTAATGGGATCATTAATTTTACATTTTAACGAAGGAACATGAGCCTCAGGCCAACACCGAGTGGGGAAGAGGACGGCTCCCCTCGAAAAATTAAAAATTACTATTGCTTCAATACATTTTAGTACATCCCCCTTAATGAGTTCCCTCTGGGAGGTGTCTTGCCGGCCCCCTTCAGTACCGTGTCTGGCTGGGAGCCCGGTGAGCCTCAGCTTGCAGTTATTGCTTTTAAAAGTGACTATTAGACGTTTGCTATGGACTTCGGCAGTTTACATACACAATAAAAACTAAAACTTGCATTTGTGTCAGAAAATGACTACATTTCTACTTACGTTTTAATAAACTAAAAATCTAGACCCTCAGGAAGAAACGTCTTGTTTGCTATTCTTTTGAAATTATATCCAAGGAATAACGACGATGACCAGTTCTGCTCAAATGGTTGGAGCTTGTAAGTTAAAGATGTGACAGTACAGACTACACAATCGCTATGAAACGGTTGTCTCGATGATTTCAAATTAACGTGGAAATGAGTGACGTGGATTTAACAAAATGGCGCAACTGATAACAGGGCGTAGTCTTGCTACGAATCACAAAAGGACTTAACACTGTAGCAGCATAGCTTTGGTGAAAAGATGTGGTGTATAGATATAAATTCCTACCAATGATACATATTAACTTACGAAATGGTCCAAAAGTCAAGTACAATATTTTGACACTAAATTATATTGGTCAGTTGCTGTTTACTTAAATAACAGGATGAGTGTGTAGTACGATGGCTATCATATGCTGTCACGACTACAGTTTAAAGGGACTGTGGGTTGAAAAATCAAAGACTGGTGAATGAGTTTTCTTGGTACCCTTACAAAAAATATGCTATTATGCAATCACCAAAAAATCGGACTTTTCATGAATTTCTTCAGACTTTCATAAATTTTAATGGAGATGTTTATACTTACTAAAGATTTTCTATAGACATTTATAAAGAATTTCTATAAACCTTTTTAGCCTGGAATCTTTAAGGATTCTTTACATACTTGCCTCAAATTTCATTGTCCGTAGAATTAACAAGTAACATATCATACGTATGTCACATCACTCGACAATGTCACAAATATGTACTAATAACTGGTGAAAGCATTGAAGTGCGTATGTCACAGGGGAGATTATAAAGAGACATTTTAGAGACTTAACGGAATTTTATAGAGGAAATTCTTCTGAAAGAAATAATTCAAAGGCAAATGGTTCCCCATGGAAATTCTGTAAACATGCTCCGGTAGAAAGTCCGTCATTTTACAATTTTTTTAAAGAATCCTAAACTTTTTTTGCAAAGTACACGAGGAGGGCCGGGATGCCAATCGTGAACAAGGGTGTCCGGCATTCCGTTTATAAACAAATGGCATGGCATTAAAGTGTTCAACGTTTCTTCGAGGTCATTACTCAAAGCTGGGTTGACGGCAAAAGTGGCTTCAGACTGACCTTCCCCCTAAAAATTGGTTCGCCCCTTAAAATTTTAAACACTATTAAACTGTTATTTATTTCACATGCCTAGAAAAGCTTTATGCCTTCTTATTTCGCGAGCCCCCCCCCCCCCGACCCCCACTCATTACTCATAAAATTGTTCTGTTCATCCGAAGTCATGAGTGCAGATGCAATGCAAGTTCGGACCAATGGGGATTCCACGAGGTTGAAACCACTCTCAAGTCTCCCCTCTCCTCTCAACCCATTATATCCTCATCACGTTTTCTTCGATTAACTGAAGATCTTCCTTTTATTGGAAATAGCCGGAAAAACAATCAGACACACATAACCACAGGCAGAGACAGACAGACAGGCAGGCATGCAGGCAGGCAGACAGACTAAACTTTATTTTCCCTGAAGGAAATTTAGCCTGTGACTCTCTCACAGACAATACAAGAGTACAGAATATAGGAACATATAGTAGACAGTTATGAATCAGCAGTAAATAAGGCACTAATATAAAAGACTAAACAATCAACTACACTACCAGACCAACTTCCAAAAACTGATCACTGTTTAACAAGAACGAACAGAGAAAAAGAAGTATGAATACATAAAAACAAAAACATTGCCAAAATGTACGAGGGAATGCAATTCGAAGGAAGACTGAGGCCGGGCGATCCTCGGAGTTGCATATCTCATTGCTATAGCACACGTCATTCAACGAGATAACAGTTACAGACATAGACTCACATCACCAATAAACCTTATACATATTGAAAAGACTTCTACACCTATGATCTCTGACCTTCGACCCATAGGTGAAAGAAACAGTTTTCTAAATTTTGTTACAACCCGCCTGGGGAGGGTTCTTAGAGAAGGGGTGTCCCCTTCCCTTTTGGAAAGTGTTTGAATATTTGATGGTCCTTAGATGCAATTTGGTGCAATATTTGGGCGAATTTAAGGAAAAGTACTCCAAGTTTTTGATATTTTTACAGTGGGAACGAATAAGGGTTTCGTTTGTGAATTGAGGGACGGAAACATGCTTACGGGACAGAATCATCACACGTTGGGATGCCTCTCACCACTTTTAAAGAAAATCGGTCCAGCCGACTGGTAGGAGTTTTTGACACCTCAAATGTACATTTGACCTTCTGTCATGTGACCTTAAATCTCGGTTGTCTTTGCAACCATCCATACTGGTAGATCCATAAGCATCCCCATCATTTGTTTGAAGCTTCATGTTAGCGAGGTACGGTATGTTGTATTATAATTATAGTTTACGTTTTTACATAATTACACCTTTCATTACAAAACGAACGGCTCATTGTTCCATACATAGCGAGAGCCTTTTAAGTACGTAGAAACAGGCACTGACAAACTAAAGGATAATCCCAAACCCAAAGAAAAACCCTGACGGATCACGAACACAATGTCAAACAGACTACACATACCATGCAACAAGGAACAAAAGAGTCTTTGTAACTACTGAGATTTAGTACTGCCACTGCAGCCAACCCCAAAACAACACTCCAGTCCAACCACCACAAACAACCCCAAAACAAAGTCCCACAAAGACCACACACCCAGATCCACCACACACCCAAAGGCAACACTACGGCCGAAGGCAACACTGCGCCCGAAGGCAACACTACGCCCGAAGGCAACACTGCGCCCGAAGGCAACACTGCGCCCGAAGGCAACACTGCGCCCGAAGGCAACACTGCGCCCGCAGGCAACACCACGTCAGAAGGCAACACCGCGCCCGAAGGCAACACCGCGCCCGAAGGCAACATTACGCCCGAAGGCAACACCACGCCCGAAGGCAACACCACGCCCGAAGGCAACGCCACGCCGGAAGGCAACGCCACGCCCGAAGGCAACGCCACGCCCGAAGGCAACAGCACTTAAAAAGCACCGGGGCAAATACAGGTGCACCATACATAGCACTCGTTCAGCAAGTATACGCGAATCAGTGTGGCATGCCGCTGCACAGTGTAGTCAATGAGCTAAATATTCTCACTCCGCTCCTTCAACTGTTATAAGCTGAATCTACTTAGAATTTTGTTTCTTACTAAGTTTACAGTCCTACCAATCGTTTCATATTCGTGTTTTTGACGAAATAAGAAACTTTTACATAGGGACCGAGAGTATTTAAGTCAAGAAACTACCCCACACTGTTTCCAATACATGTGTCTTTCATACAGCTATTCCGGCTATTATATTTTAGTTTGTGAATGAAATTTCGTTGGTAATGTAGATGAATATTCATTTGACAGTTTCCTGGCAACAGAATTTTTTTTCATTAGACTTACACCTAGGGACCAAAGCTTTTTTCGAACGAAGGAAATGATATGAATATTCAGTAATTACTTCATACTAACTTGGATTGTTCTATTTATAAGAGGTATTTAAGAACTTACAGTTAGTACGTTCTGGCATTTGAGTTAAGTATAGGTTTGATTACCTGCTTGAGTGTTTAAAAATTGTCTAAAAAGATTCAAACGTACTACTAGGATAACATTCAAACATATGCCTGATAATACAGTGATATATCATATGTGATATATTTATCATAGTATTCTGAGTAAGCATAACGAAAATACAGAGCAACAGCAAAGGCGAAATTGCGCGAGATGTTTGTTTACAATCAGGGCCGTAGCGAGCGGGGGGTGTCAGACACCCCCAATGTTTCGTCGCCCGTCGGCAAATTTGCGGTCTGTCGGCAAAAAGAGGAGAGGGAAAGGAAAAGAAGAGGAAAAGAGGAGGGGAGGAAGAGAAGAGAAGAGAAGAAGGGAAAGGAAAGGGAAAAGGAAGGAAGTGAAAGGGAAGACGGAGAATGAAAAGAAAAAAGAGAAAGAGAGAACGGGCCAGTCTGTTATCGGCTATTTCGATTTTCGGCTCTTTCGATTTTCGGCTCTTCATCTATAATTGCCCATTCAATTTGAAGACCCGTCGGCAAATTGATTATGCATGTGACGGCCGTATACGGCCGTATCAGCGGCCGTCGGTGTAATTGGACGAGTGACTGAGCCCGTCGGCAACTCGGGAACAGAAAGGGACTTAACGGCTTCCGTTTAGGTGCACTATTTCGGGTCATATGACATTCTTGAAAAACCACTTTCTGCACATTATTCCTTACTTTTATCATCACCGTGAGGAGCAGCACCCGATTACCCATGGAGAGGGTATCCTTAGCCCGTCTTCTAAACCCTAACCTTGACTTCAAACACATTTTGCAAACTTCTGAGGATCCGGTCTACCCACAAACATCCTGGGAAAAGTAATGCGTGCCACGCTTGTCTCCCCATCACTGCAATCTCAGGCTTTTAACTTTTGAACACCGAAATGAAACATACAAAACCCATCTTCAGATTCTGGCGTTCAAAGCATATTTTGAACACTTGTGTTAAGATTCTGAATCCTTTCTCTCCCTTTATGAACGCCGGTCGCCTATCCACTTATCGTAGCGATCGTAGTGATCGTAGCGTCTAGTGTTCAAATGCTGAACACATAGTGTTCCAATTCTGAACGACATGTTCAGCTCCTGAGGTATAGTGGCATGACGGGAGGAATAGCCTAACACATTAGAATTAACCGGAATCTTTGCATTGGATAATGCAGTATGAACCAAAATATACCAGTCCTCCATGAGACACAATTTTTTACCGAGAGATTAAGCTATAACCTCAGAGCTTCCGGCGGCGAAGCCCCACGGACTCCCACCAGGGGCCCTTAAGTCGGCCCAGTGTTTTATCCAGCCCCTGTTTAAGGGGCAATGTCGCATAAACGGCGACAAATGTCGCACAAAAAAATCTGACACGCAAATTCTACCTGGGTGTAAATTTTGAGGTTCCTCATTAGGGCAGAAATCCACTCAAATATTGCACCATTTGCAATCTAGGCACCTTACAAATTCCAAAAATTTCCAAAGGGGGAGGGGTCCCCCTCCCCTTAGATCCCTCCCCCAGGCCACAGATCATTAAATGTCGCATTGAGAAAACGTCCGGGCTAAAACACTGTCGGGGCTTTTGATCGCAACCGCTTACAACTATAGCGGCCTGACGAGAGGGATAGCCTAATACATTAAAATTAATGGGAATCTTTGAATTTGATGATGCATTATGAACCAAAATATATCCATCCTTAGACTTAATTTTTCACCCAGAGATATACTTAAACCTCAGGGCTTCCGGGGGCTTCTCCCTCCGGAATCCACTAGGGGTCCTGAGGGGGGCAGTGTTTTAGCCAGCCCCTATTTGTGGGACAATGTCGCATAAACGGCGACAAATGTCGCACAAAAAAGATCTGACAAGCAAATTCTACCCGGGTGTAAATTTTGAGGTTCCTCATTAGGGCAGAAATCTACTCAAATATTGCACCATTTGCAATCTAGGCACCTTACAAATTCCAAAAATTTCCAAAGGGGAGGGGGACACCCCCCTTAGACCCCTCTCCCAGGCCACAGATCAGTAAATGTCGCATTGAGAAAACGTCCTAGCTAAAACACTAGCGGACCTGTGGATCCCAACCGCTTAAAACTATATAGCGGCCTGACGAGAGGAATGGCCTAATACATTAAAATTAGTTGGGATCTAGTTTGTATTTGACGATGCATTATGAACAAAAATATATCCATCCTTAGACTTAATTTTTCACCCAGAGATATACTTAAACCTCAGAGCTTCAGGGGGATGCGCCCCCTGGACCCCATCAGGGGTCCTTAGGCGGGGGCCCTGGACCCCACCCGCTGAAGCTCGTTTTCGCACTACGCATTACCAAATCCGTCGGCAAAACATAATCTCCACACCCCCCTAAAGATAACACCTTCGCTACGCCCCTGTTTACAATATGTTTGACGACAAACGTTTATTTCTCACCTACATGGGCACCTAGTTTTACATGGTGTGGTAAGTTACGTCTACCAAATATTTTCCACAACATTATATGTATTTTAATCGAAGATAAGTTAAATTAGTGGTCACTTTGATGGTAAGGAACATTGTTCACTGTATATGCACCTTTCATATAATGGTTTCGCCCACATTCAAACAGCTTATGCAGCATAGGAGCCGGCCTAAACAGAATGTAAACAAAGAGAACGACAGTAAAATAAACCGGTGAATTAGTCGTTTTCGTCTACCAGCTACTATAAACGGTGTATTTGGATTCCATTTCTTAGCAATGAACAACTTTCGCAGATCTTTATTTCTGGGGATAGCAAATGACGATAGTATGCAACTGGTTTTTTGGACTTAGGGAAGCAGATAAGGCTCCACGCTCGGGGTGTTTTGCGTATTTGAGTATTCAAGCCTTACGTATGGCAAATTACACGCCGCCGTGGTTCAGTGGGTTGGGCTTTAGTCTTTGAGCCGATGTGCGTACAGTTAATTTGTAATGTGGCCTCTGACTTTTGACCTTTACTTCCGTAGATATACGAGACACACTCCCCACCCCATGGGATACCTTTCTACCAAGTTTGAAGAAAATCGGTCCTGTCAACTAGTAGCAGTATTTTATACAAAAATGTACATTTGACCTTCTGTCACGTAAACTTTAACGTCAGTTGCCACTATACTTCAAAAACTGAACCTGCCACTCAGAATTGGAACACTATGTGTCCAGCATTTGAACACTTGATGCGTTAGGCGTTCAAATACGATAAGTTGATAGGCGTCCGGCGTTTAAAAGGGGAGAAAAAGTGTTCAGAATCTTAACACAAGCGTTCCAAATATGCTTTGAACGCCAGCATCTGAAGATGGGTTTTGTATCTCTTTCATTTCGGTGTTCAAATGTTAAAAGCCTGAGACTTCAGTGAAGGGAAGACACGCGAAGCACACATTTTTTTCCCAGGATGTTTGTGGGTAGACCGGATCCTCAGAAGTTTGCAAAATGTGTTTGAAGTCAAGGTTAGGGTTTAGAAGACGGGCTAAGGATACCCTCTCCATGGGTAATCGGGTGCTGTTCCCCACGATGATGATAAAAGTGAGGAATAATGTGCAGAAAGTGGTTTTTCAAGAATGTCATATGACCCGAAATAGTGCACCTATACGGAAGCCGTTAAAATTCCATTTCTTTTCCCGAGTTCCCGACGGACTCAGTCACTCGTCCAATTACACCGACAGCCATTGAGATGGCCGTATAAGGCCGTCACATGCATAACCAATTTGCCGACGGGCCTTCTACTTGAATGCGTCAATTAGATGAAGAGCCGAAAATCAAAATAGCCGATAACAGACTGGCCCGTTCTCTCTTTCTCGTTTTTCTTTTTATTCTCCGTCTTCACTTTCCCTCCCTTCCTTTCCCTTTCTTTTCCCTTCTTCTCTCTTCTTTTCCTCCTCTCCTCTTTTCCTCTTCTTTTCCTTTCCCTCTCCTCTTTTTTGCCGACGGACCGAAAATTTTCCGACGGGCGACCAAATATTGCGGGGTGTGACACCCCCCCCCCCCCGCTCGCTACGGCCCTGTAGGCCTATCTTGGTAGAACTTGACATCTCCATAATATGTGTGGAGTTTCATGTCAGTACACTCATTCTTCTTTGAATTATAGCCCAAAATAATTTTACACGATTTGGCCATTGAACTCTGAACTCTGACCTTTACTTCCGAGGCTCTGAAAGATACAAAATCCTACCTTGGGGTATCTTCCATCGCCAAGCTTGAAGAAAATCGGTCTAGCTCACTGAAAAGATTTTTACAAAAAAAAAGAAAAGAAGAAAAAATTGTGCCTTATAGAAACGTTTCCCATTCCATCACATGACTTTAACTTCCGTTCCCATAACTATCACATGTTTGGTAGTACTAGATATCCATACCATAATTTTATGTTTGAAGTTTCATGTCAATGAGATGTTTCCTTTGGAAATACAGTACAGGAAGACGAATTCACAAAATTTTACCCCTGACTGACCTTCGACCTTTGCTTCCACTAGTGAGCGTGGCACAAAAGCTCTACCTAGGGTACCTTCTTACCAAGTTTGAAGAAAATCAGGTTAAGCATTTAGGAGATGATTTTCAAACTAAAATTGGACACACACATACGCATATACCCAGAAGGACACGTTTTATCCCCTCCCTCACTTGTTGACTTTCCGTTACCCTGGATTACATCACCATGGGTAAGAGCCTGCAACTAGTAACTTAGGAACATTAGCCGCTACCATGGCAACTGTTGTTGTTTCATTTGGCATTGCCGTATACAGCTCAACTGGCAAAGTGACCACAATATCTTGTCCTCCTCACGGGGTGATCAGGATGAAACATACAAACCTGATTAAAACCAATATTGTATTTAGTAAAAAGGAAGTTAAGCGATGGTCATAGTCAAGAACTATAAAGGTAGACTTAAAAAAAAACCTCTAAAACTTGAAATCCTAAAATTCAGATGCAATATTTCGAACTGACCCTGAACGGACCCTGGATAGACTTCAGACTTCAGACAGTCATACTCACAGATCATGCGCGTGATCGGGTGGTGGGTCAGGGGTTATGACGAAGCAAAATTCCTAACAAATCACCCCTTCACTTGAGCAACCCCCTCCTTCCGACTTCGCACCAATTTGTACTGCCATTGTATACCACTGTACACCATTGTATACCATTGTATACTCGACTCTTATCACACTAAGCACAAATAAACCTTCTTAACAAGCAAAACGAACTAGCAGCAAAATACAAAAGTCTGCAGAGCATTGGTGGCACTCACGTCTTTCTTCAAATCTTCATTAAGATGGAATCTGCTTTCCAGTCTTTAAAAATGCGTGGATCAAAATGGACTTTAATTAACGTTTAGGGGAAGTACTCTTCACTTATACCACCGTGTCACTTCAGCGACCTCACCCCCAGTCTATCCGCCTTTATTTTACTTTTACGGAAATATATAAACTATCCTTGTCGAAAGTGGGTTGAAGGGGTTTTCCCATTTTTTCCCCTTTTGGATGGTCTCATGTTTGCTCTTTGGGAGGTCAGATGTTTCATTATGATGCTAAATTTGCTACCAGATTCTGACGTGCCGGAAAGAGTTGACTTCTGTAAATCAGGGCTTTCGAGAGGAAAGGGGTGAGTGATCCGAGTCCTTGGCAACTTTGGCCCCGATAAATGAGCTTATGTGAAAAATCTTCTCTTTTCAGAAAATGTGCAAGAATTTAAAATAAAAAAAAAAACTCAGATTTACTGGGAGCACACATTTTGTGATATGGTCAAGTTTGACATCACGTTTTCTTCATCCGTGCAATCGGCAACCCTGTTGGTGATTCTACACGATGAGCTTGGAATGGTAAGGTCCAGTGGCGTAGCCAGCGGGGGGGGGGCAGAGTGCCCCCCCCCCCCACAGAAATTTTGGGGACGCGATGGGTGGTGTCGAAAAAAATAGAGGAGAGCAAAAACAAAAACGACGAGAACGAGGAGGAGGATGCGTATGATAAGTTGACGGAGCAGTTGGGGATGGGGGGGGGGGGATTGTAACAGCGGAAAACATGGCTTCACAACGTGTGATCCTTTTATGATATTGAAAACATTATACCGAAACAGATTAAACAGCCACCAATTGGATGGGCAAGGTGTTCATAAAGGTGTGCAAACTGATTCGAGGTTTCGATTGGCCATGCATGCCCCCTGTTGATTATACGTAGTGGCCTATACGAGTCATGCGGCTAGGGGAATGGAATACTCAGCAAAAACTGGTCGGAATATTTTTTTATTTCATGCCAGGATGCATTGGCAAAAACTCTTCCCCGAAGAGGTCAATCAAAACCTTGGATATTTAATGATGTCATAGATTTCAGGAAACAGTGTTCCCTGTGTTTTTTTTCCCAACCCCGAAACGCTCAATTAAAAACAAAAAAAACTAAATCCCCAAAAACTGATCAAAAAAGGTATTTGATTGTAGTTGTCACTTCACAAAAACTATTGCACAACAGACGTAGAAATATATGTGGACAGACACAAATTTTTTCCAAGTCCGATACAATTCAACCACACTGACACCTTTGCTCCTATCTCCAGCCATATGCTGATTGGGACATCGCGAGGTTTAAAAATATCTCAGGAGGAAACAGTATTTTGATGATGTTTGTGAATTACTTGTATTTAAAAGCCATATGGGAAAGAAACCGAAAATCAGTTTCTATCGTTTTTGTGATAGGTCATCATCATTTGGTACACTTACCACTACCATACTGATATTCTTTAGAAATACTTCGATTAGCGATACTGTTCTTGTTTTCTAGCTTCCATATTCTTCAGTTCGTATGCTAATTCTATGCCATTCATAGTTTCATTCAAATTAACTTGTATTCACGGTGTATACAATAGTAGAAATACGGATCATTGTACAGTACACAAGTTCAGGATTTTTTTTGAGGGTACCTCCGAGAGCCTATTTAAATTTCAGAGTACATTGCGTGATTTCCTGTGGAAAACGTGCCAAAAATCTTCAGAAAATATCTTCTGAGGTGGCTTTGAAAAAAGATCAGGACCTGCCTGGCAACCCTATTGTAAAAAAAATTAGCCTGATCCCTCACCACGAAATTTTGTATTCCACGTCGCTACCATATCAGTATCCATTCTAAAAGCGACAGTCAACTCTTGCTTAGTGTTTTGATTGAAATCCTAAAATATACAGGAATCAGTATTTTCGATGAGGTCTATTCACTAAAAATCCCTGTATTCAAAAAGCAGTATGAAAGACAGGAAATAAACTTTTCTTGTAAAGTTCTGATAAATTCATCTTGCACTACCTTCATGTACCTTGCTGTTATTCATTAGAAATGTTTGCTATCGATGCTGTTTTATGGCTCACATTCTAATCTATATGGTTATTAATCCAAATGTTATATATGGTGTGTACAATGGACTGCATAGGCCATTGAAAAGTGAGTTCCATGGAGGTGACTGTAAGAGCCTAGGTCTTTCAGTACCTTTCCGGTACTTTAATAGCAAAAAATTTTCGCTGGTACCACCAAATCTTCAAAATACTGATTGCATGGAACTCAGGACATTATGTTCAGCACATATTGATCTAGTATAAAAAAAGAAGCAAAATATAGCCCCATTTTGCATCTAAGGCCTTGGAGGCAGCAAAAAAATTTCCAAAAGGGGAGGGGGTCCTGGTCAAGAATAGGGACGATGGGTCGATTTTGCCCCCTCACAAAAAAAAAACCTGGCTACGCCCCTGGTAAGGTCAGTGGTAGCATACCTGCCGAGGGAACAAGGATGAAAAGGCTCTCCTCCCAGGGATGGCTTGACAGTGAAAATCAACTAAAGCTTCGGGCCAGTACAGGCAAATAAATGAAAAGAGAAGAAAAAGAGAAGGAAAATGAAACTTTATAAAAAAAAAAATGTGCATTGCAAAACAGGTTGAACATTCGAAGTATTGTAATACTTTCATTTTCTCTTGCTCTGGCAGTACACCCGTCATTGATACTTTTCGTCACTATTACTCCTGCAGGGGACCAAGTGCTGTTCGCTGACACAGTGCTGACCTCCCGTCAGGATATTTCTCGAACTCTTTGAAGATGAAGTGGGTAAGACAAATTTTATACGTGAGTAAAACAATGTTTCAGTCTGGTGCCCACAATATTGTTAATAGCAGGTCTATCCTCCATTCTCTCGCTAGGCCTCTAAAAGGCGACTAAAGGAGGTCTCCTATAGAGCCCAGAGTTTAGGTATCGCTAGAGTTCCAGAGTCCTTCTTGGTATCGTTCGGTAATTCCAGCCTGAACTTACATAATTATACAAATACCAGTTCGGTTCTTGATGCCAGCTAATATCTATGTGTCTAGGCGGTTCAAAACTTTGACTCTGGTCAATTTGATATTCATCACAAAGCATGGAGCGACTGCTCTTTTTAAAATGTCTGCCAAACCAAGGAGGTTCTACAAGGCCTTGTAGAACCTCCTTGCCCAAACTACGTCACTGAATAAGGGTGGGTATAGACCTATTCACGTCAAACGGAAGAGCGACGTGGCCTACCTTATGCTTGCCTTTCAAATTCGATTATTTCAACTCCTACCTATTATTCGGAAAACCGAGCGGGGCAGTATTTAGATCCTTTGTCCGAGCTCTTATTATGTCATATAGTTTGCTACGACACACTCTCTAGTAAGTACGGTAACCTGTGTCCGACTTAGCCAAAGCAATATATTCTGTAATTGTCGGCCAGAATAAAGATCACCCCATATTGTTCACATGCAATTGCCCTCTAAAATATTCGGTGAACGACTTAAAAGGAGGCCGGGATGATTCGCTTTTGCCGTCGGACGGTCGGATACACCACCGTGCGTGCTATCCCCGAAAGTGGTCTGTCGTCCGACAAGCGTTTTTCCTGTACCTGAGCAAATATTGCTTTTAGAGTCCCTTAAGCTTTTGATGCATTGCAAGCGCTATCTATGTATCCTGATTTTACAGAAAATACAACGGTCACAAACTTAAGCTTGATACTTCAAATTGAATGCACTTAGTGCCAAATATTCTGCGACATGCAATGACAATGTGTAAAAAAGTTACTCCCAATTAAGTCTACATCTAAGTTCCTTCTCTCCAAGTCTCTTAACATTTTGTTCTTCCCATTCCGTTCCCCGTCTTTGTTCTCCCGGCCCTTTTTGGGTGATCAAGTAACTGCTCAAGCTATTCCCCGCTCCTCAGTTTCTGTATGTGCCAGTATATTTGTTGAACTTTAGATGTAATTCTTTTTCCAGTTCCCTAATCTAGCCTATGGAACCAGCCATCTCTGTGGAAAAAATCTGTTTTCGTATTGTAGGGGTATTTTGGTGAAAACGTCTTGGTTCGTTACAAGCTAACCGAAGGTGTCACTCCGCTTCGACGGTGACACAAACTATCCCGTGATATTTTTACAGTAGGGTAGGGGAGGAAAAAGTAGAATTTACTCCTCAATAAAAGTAATGGGTGAGGCAAAGATATCTCTAGAAAAGTGCCCGACATGATTTTAATATTAAAAATAAAGGGAAAGAATAGTGGACCCAAATATTTGGAAATATCAGCTAAATCCTACAAGTTCTCTTTTTTTTCCCTTAACAAGTATCTTTTATGATTATCCAAACAAAAATGTTTCATTGAAGGCAAACTAAGTAAGGTAGTTTTCTGCTTGAACTGAACACTTCAGTGTCAAAAACATTGTCATGTGACTTAACATAGAACCATTTATGAATTAGTATACCGGTATACGCTAAGTCAAATTGGGGTGGTTGCAATTGCACTTTAAGAAAAGTAGAGAAATTTGGAGGAGAAACGTTTACTGCATGATGTGGAATCTAACCGGTCAACCCTTTAGTTGTTTACACAAACTAGTTCGGACCGTTAATTTCCACTCATGGCCCCACACTCAGCCCAGTAGGTTTCTTTTTGGCACTTAAAATAATGACAACCAAAACCTTACAGCTAATTTTTACCTTTCTATGCCATCCGAGACTACGATCAGGCGTTCAGACGTTTTATCTGTTTTTTTCTTTCAATGAAGATAAAATCTTAGGAGGCCCGAAATTTTGGTGCGTTTCGGGCGCTATAAATTTTCGGTGTAGTGCTTTCTTCAAAAGTCCCGTTCATACAGCAAGGTAAAACACCCTCACCAAGTAAAATGTACACAATTTGCTCAAGCAGTTTTAATTTTCTGTGGAGGTCGAGAATTATTTACAAAGGCATCTCCCTCTTGTATTTGTCATACGATACGGTCATCTAATGTACAATTCGAATCGAAGTTTGTCCGTTCTTAGTCAGGTCGGATAGAGAGGATACAAAACATTTTATCCACGACAGAAGTTAACTGTACGGTTGGGTTCATCTTTCCATTACTCTCAATGATGTGGACTCTTCGATGTGCACTTAAAATTTTGGAAAGACACTAATATACTTATTCATTGAAAAGCTATATTTTATTTCAAATGGCATAATGTTTCAAAGCGGTTTTGTTCGAGATCACGAATCCCCTTCGACTCACCTCCTGGTACAATCCATCCTCGCTTTTGTCTTGCTTTGGGTTGCACCCCCCCCCCCCCCGCTAGAGCTTTCCTTTTTCTGTCTCGCAGTTTCTGGCGCAGCACCTGAATTTATTTCTAATGAAATGCTAAATGCGGGTCTTGATCGATTACCTTGTCAGAAACCAAAAAAGCACATATGGTTTCCTCATTTTGTCTTTACCATGTATAGTTCAGTAGTTTGGGATGTAATTATTATTTTCTGGTCGTTTTGAAAAATTATTTAAATAAAAGGAATTTCATAATTTTGGATCTTTCGTGAAGAGTCTATCTTCCCCCAGAGCACAAGCAAGTAACCGTCGAGTCGATGAGTCAAGGCCTAGGGTTGCATCTTGAGCGTATCCCTGAAGGCTCTCCCGACGAAACTGGAAGATTTTCCTGATTAGATCCCGTTGGAAATTACGATTAGAGATGAAAGCCTAGTTTACACAGAAGATGAAAACGGTCCAGGTCAACACATCAGAAAGTCCCTTTGTGAAAGCGTGAGTTGTGGGGGGGGGGGGTACTCTGCGAACAAGTGTTGTGGTAATTGTCCCTGTACTCCTCAAGTGTTTGCCTTTTCTTCGTTCTTTCTTTGAATCAAAACTTTTGCTTCCTCCCCTGTTACTATATATACACTATTAAGTTTACCTCTCATACCACGATGTCAGATATGTTTAAATCAGGAGGTTGCTCTCCCTTTAAGAAACTTACAAACAACTTTAATTTTTATTTGTTCAATTTGATAGTAACTGAAATGAAACCATATACCTGTCTGAAATTCAACTTTATGTAAATAATTTACCCTGGTAGGAACAAAACGAGGGGTATAGATCACTCTTTTTGTTGTCTGCCCAAGTGAATTTAAACAAAATAATCTTGACATTTTGATAAGCTGGTACAAAGAACAAGCCATATGTGTGTACAAAGAGGGTTATACAAACTCTCAGTTTAAGGGCAAATATTTCTCTTTCGGTGAATGTTTGCAGTTGTGTATATGGTGCACGTACCTTCTGGTTTCATCACTTTGGTGTCAAATGCGCCTAGATCATATATACTACAATGGTAAATGACAAGATTAAAGTTCGATAATTGTGTTAGTCAATATAAAACCTGAGATTTGACTTCTTCTGTGAAGAATTCATGATAATTATTAGTTTATAATCATTGTTTGTATCGAACTCGGGTAGCACCGAGGGAGTAACTCCATTTGATTTAATGCTTTCAAATTTTAAAGCAATATCTTCATTTTG